>APFE030620348.1:16407-97136 GCA_000404065.3 Pinus taeda | reverse complement strand
TTCTTCTTCATAATTCAGACAAAAGCAGAGCAGAACAGAACAATGCAAGAGCAGAGCAAAATAGAGCAAAACAGTATAAATCAGTACAGGGCAGAACAAGTCAAAGCAGATCAGGCAGAATTGAGTAGAGCAGGGCAAGGGTCAGGCTATATAGGGCAGTGCATTTGATGGATGAATAGTAACGACTGATAGACATATTGCAGATGAAGTTCTCCATGGTTGAGAGGGAGTGTTAAAATTGAAAACCAAGGAAAACTTCATGTGGGTTAACTTATTCATGGCTGATAATATTTTTATTAGATTCCTCTCGTCGAGAGGTCTAGGATTGATATAAAGATCATCCTATTCCGATAAGTATTCATGGAGATATGAATTTATTTTGATTATGGAATTATTATCAAGCCGACCTACAACTCATGTAGGCTCAGAAGCCCAACAGTCGCATCTATTCACCCACCAACGTTGTGTATAAATATAAGAGGACTTTTCCTCATTTGGACTCACTCATCTCATCACATCTCTCTCTCTCTCTCTACTGCGCAGATATGAGTCTCTTCTCTACTGCACTGAAATGGGCCTCTCTCCCTCACACATGTGAAGCCGGAAGCCGCTGAATTTGAAGCTGCAACTACAGAAGTAAAGATTGACTTGTGTGGCCTAGAAGATCTCCTCTTTGGAACTGCGTTGTAGGTTCATCTGAACCTCCTCTAGAAGCCGAAACTTTTGGTGGTGGAATGAAGTCAATCCGACGGTCGGTTTGTGAGATATCGTCTGCCCTAGTTTGATAATAAAGCCGGTAATGTTGATGCTATCTAGGGTTTGCTACTGCTGATATGAATCAGATTTATTGTACTATTTCTCTCTGTTGAATCATTGAAGATAAAAGAAGATTTGATCAAAGGGTTTCCCCACACATTGTGGAGTTTGTGCGTGGCTAGCCGCCACATCTTGTGTCTCTTGTCTTGGCTTGTTTTCTGTCGATCGTTTAATGTTCTATCTGCACTTTACTTTATGTACATGTGATTGCTAATTGGTGGAATATAATAAGAAAAGGAAGTAAAATGTTATAAGAATAGAACATACCATAACTTAACAAGTTGCAAAGCGAAGCAAAATTCCACTCCACGACAGGACTCGAAAGGAGATAAAGCAGCACTAGATCCTGGAGAAGGATGAGTATGATACTCCAATATGTCGAAATGGGCAGGGTCCAAGGTAGAAGCAACAAGGAGATCAATTAGATCAGATCCAAGCGTTGCAGCGAGATCATCACCTTTTCTACAAGGACACAATATCAAGTAGCAGGAGATCAGTGTCAGCGGAGCTAGTTGCAGTTAGTACTCAAGATAAAATTGCAGAGCTAGTTGCAATGAGATAGGCAGTGAGAATTGCCCAATTGCAGGTAACAGGTGCAGTTCCAGCCAGCAAGTTTCCCAGTGCAGAACTGTGTAGTCCAATTTCCAATGCAAGAGGACAGTGCGAGTTGCCCAAAGGGAACAGAGAGATTTCCCAATGGGAAATCGAGACTCAAAGGTGTTGAAAAGTGTAACTAAGTTCGCTCTTCATAATGACATGTAATTGCGATTTTAATGTAAAAGATGTAAAGAAGAAAAAAAAATATTGTAATGATTGCATCATGGGTTTCATCAGCAAGAGATTTTATTTTTAGTAAAGGCCCCCATTGTGAGCCCTTAGGGATTTTGTCATCTACTCGTAAAATCCTAAAAAGTCATTGTCATATATTGAAGACATGTTACACCTTGTAAGAAGTCAAATTGTTTTTGTGAGTCACCCTCCAAGACCTTGTCACTAGCCCTCATTCAAGTCAGCCTAAGGATGATTTGAGAGAGATGAAGTCGACCTACTCCAAGGGATCAAGTCAGCCTAACTACCATGGACAAACGACTATATATAGCAGAGCTCAGCCTCATTTGGAGGACATCAATTCGTTGAAGCAAATCTCTAATAAGAAGTGCACAAATCATCTTAGAAAGAGCCTTAAAGCCAGTGAGGGAAGAAGGATAGCGTAGGAAAAAATCTTCGTTGTGGACTGTTTTTGGGCCAGATTACCCTCACACATTCGAAGGTTGCAGGTCCGAAGTTGTTACAAGAAGCTCGAAAGATTGTAGTCACATTTAGGTGATCTTGTTTGGGTGAAGTCTTCGCTAAAGGAAGCTCAGTTAGAGAGAGAAGAGTCCCTCTCAAAGAGGAGACTATTTGAGAAGCCAAATCAGATCTAGAGTTTCTCTTGTGAAGCTAAAGGTTTGCAGACATACAAGAAGAGCCCAAGAATCTGAAGGAAGCCAAGAATGAGAAGAGGAAGCCCATCGTTGAAGAGGAGGGTTGTGACTTAGTCTTGGGAGGGCTCTAGTGTCAAGGGTCTTTTTCATGGTCTTGGTATTTGTCAATTGAAGGTTCTATTAGAAGAATTTTTATGGATTTTCCTCTCAAAGAGTGAGGGGTTTTGGCCCTGGCTGACAACCTATACATTGTATCTCTTGTCTCTTTATTGTTCATGAATTGGTGATTATCTTGATGAAAAGAACACAAAAATAACAAAAGAAGAGAAGATGAAATCAACAAGTAAAAAGACACTCACAAGCAATTATCATAACAGAGAAATCACCTATCTATTGATGCCCTAGATTTCTCAACACGGTATCAGAGCTAAGGTAACAAAGTCGAGAAGGGGCACCTAATCAAAGAGACACACAAGGAACGAGTTTCAAGAAAATGGATCAAAGTGATTCGAAGAATACCAAAGCGAAAGTTTAAGATATACATCATACTAAAACCCTAGATCGAAGGAATCTACTTCAAAAAAAGTCTTGGAATCATCATCAAGGAGGAAGCAAAAAGAAAGACCAAAACCCTAGAAGCATTTCTGAGATCATCACTCATCCATAATCTAAGGAGTGGAAGTTTTTTTTTAAAAGACCAAGGAAGGCTAGATCAAAGAACATTATCATCATCTTCAAAAGGGTCTGTGAAGCAAAGCAAAGATTTAACCTTTGAAGAACTCCATCAAAGTGATCTCTCTCTCAAGGAGATCAAGATTACTCGAGTCTTATAGAAAGAATCTATCAAGGAGTAGTCTTCTACTATCTATATCATCAAGTTAAAGGAGGAAGCAAGTGGAGAAAGCAGCATCTACACAAGTATATTTACGACTTCATCTAAATCCACCAAAATGTCTTTTTGCAGGGAGAGCAACAAATTAGTTGGGGCTTCAAATTTTCTTGCGTGGAAGAAAAGAATAGATCTAAACCTTATTGAGAATGAAGTCATGGATCACAGATCACATCAAGGGGTCAATAACCCAACCTTCTAAAGAAGATGCTCAAGCACTTGCCAAATAAATGAAACAGGAAGTGAGGACCCAGACGATTCTCAAGGTATCCATCAAAGACTCCCTCATCCCATATGTATCAAAATCAGACACTTCAAAAGATATATATAACAAACTGGTAGAGTTGTTTTCTATAAGAACTGCGGGAGAAGTTATCTCTTTAAGGAAATAACTCTAAAAATTGAAGATCTCAAATGAAGAAGAACTAGCCTCATATTTCAAGAGGATTTAAGAAATAAGAGATCAACTTCAAGATCTCAGTGAAATAATGACTGACACAAAAATGACCATTGTAGTATTAAATGCACTACTAAAGGAATGGGGCAACTTCACTTCAAGTATCTATGGGAAGAAAGAAGCCACTTCTTTCCAGGCTCTATGGTTATTGTGCAAGGTCAAAGAAACCGGACTGAAGGCAAAAATTGATGTAGGATCAAATAAGCAAAATCAAGCATACACTGCTACGACAAGAGGAAAAGGAATGTTTGGTAAATTTGGTCCTCATAAGAAAAGGGAGAACATGGCTAAAGTTCAGTGCCATGGATGTCAAGAATATGGGCACTATAGAAGAGATTGTCCTAAACTTAAAAGGGACAATAACAAGAGAAATAAGGAAGAAGCCCATATTATTGAAGAAGTGGAAGAACCAGAGATGAAGAAGCCTAAGAAGGAGGAAGTGAGAGATCTCTACTATGACTGAGATAATCTCCTTCCCTAAAAGTACTCTTCAGTTGTGTAAATTATAGCTATCGAGATAAGATGCATAATATTAGAAAATGGCAACATGGTAGAAGCATTAGAAGAGCTCGTGACATAGGCAGCATGAAGGATGTCTAGAAAAAAATATATGGCAGTCAGCTATGTAGGATATAGCTCCTAGAAGCCTCATTGAAAAACTCAAGTGATACTTTTGAGAAGTCATCTAGGACAAGGCTCATCATACATCAGTCAAAAGGTAACATTTGCAAGATAGGATATGCAAGATCCTCAAGATTCTCTGATGGAATCTTCATTGTAAGGTTCACTGATCATGAAGGGCAGCAAGTTTTAAATTTCAGTTTTAATTTGAAATTTAAGCTTTAAATCTTCAGAACCATAACGAATTTTCCTTCCGGATTTATGGGCCATTAGATTTGCTTTTTGGACCATTGCAAAATTTGTTCTTGGCATTTTTCTCCAAAAATTGTTTTGTCCATATTAAAATAAATCTAATGACTTCCTTCCTGACTTAGCAAATTATATATTGCCACATCATTCATGCTTTAGAACTACCACATCAACCTCTAGGGTTTTGAGCCATAGATTGGGTCTTCAACTTTCACTGACCATTTTTCTCAAACCGTGAAGGCCCACGGAACGCTCCACATACCACTGGAATCAACATGACGAGGAGAATCTGATGTCGAGAGTCTCCAAGACAAACTAACTGATCTACATCATCAAAATCCTCAACAATTGTGGGGCGTGTTCTTCGACCAAGGAAGCCAAACCCTTGGAGCTAGTTTTTCATCCAACTGCACCATCTTGTGATAAAGAGGACCTCATCACATCAAATTGCATCATCATCATCATTGATTCGAAGAGATCCAAACCCTAGGGTTAGGGTTTCATCCTGCAACTAGGGTTTCTACCACATCATCAACACTAGGGTTTTATCATCATCTACATCACCATCCTGCTTCTTGACATCCTGCACCTCATCCTGCACTTGTTGCTCCTGCTACATCTGTTGCTTGACATTAATGACAACATACTAAACAATGTTGCACTTGTTGCTTGACATCAATGACAACATGCTCAACATAAAGCTGCTGCCAGTTCTAGTCGTCGTATAGCCAGCCGCATATGAGAAACTTTATCACATCATATAAATCTATCTAAATTTCCAGCAACACAATCAAAATGTTGCCCATACAATCAACACTATGAAAATAGTCACTACCATTGTACAATGAAATTATCACATCTGTACAGTTGTCGCTTTTAATTCAAGACATGCCAGCCACCATTGTTATTTTCAAAGAGGCATTTGATAAATTATATCAAATATATAAATGTGACTTTATAAAACTTCTTAATTGATTAAATGAGAGGGTACATTACAGTTATCAATTTAAAAAGTGGGGATAAGTCTTATGTTACAAGCTCTCTCTTTCTCTCTCTCTCTCTCTATATATATACACACACACGCAAGGGTACAAATTTGATAATTAGAAGTTACCAAGTTCTAACACAAGGTTTTAAAAGGTCAATGTGAAGGAGAAGGGGTATTATAAAATAATACTTCAATCATAAATCACCAAATTAAAGCGAAATATTACAGAATTTGAGGAAAGAAAAATGGAGTCTACTAATGAATAAGAAGGAAGATTTCCTAAAACCTCAAAAATGTGTGTTTTTGTATTTTACTTTGTTAAAATTGGCAACTAGGGCGAAACTCCATGTGGGTCATCTTATTTATGGCCGCTGATATTTTTATTGGATTCCTCTCTTCGAGAGGTGTTGGATTGATCTAAAGATCATCTGATTCCGACATGTATTTATGGAGATATGAATTTATTTGTATTATTGACAATTTGTCAAGGTCAGCCAGCAACCAAATTACCAACTTATCCTCAACGTTGCATTATAAATAAAAGAGGTCTTCAAGTCATTTGACACACATCTCTTGTGATCTCTCTCCACTCGTTGGGGTCTTGGTGGAAAGAGAGGTCTAGAGGGAGAGCCCTAGCCACAATCCTAAAGGAAGATGCCCTAACTATTGTTCTAAAGGAGATCAAGGCACAGTCATGATGAAACCCTAAATGCAGCAAGACAAGGTACCCTAGCCACAGTGAAGGAAGAGTTCTAGAAGGGAGATCTAGCTGCTGTCCTAGAGAGGAGATCTAGCCCTAGCCGCAGATCTAAAAGGAGTCATAGCCACAGTTACAAACAAGCCCTAGCCGCAGTCATGATAAAAGCCCTAGCTGCAGGTGGAGAGGAGGCTTGGCCGAAGATGAAGGAGAGCTCTAGCAGTAGTTAAGGAAGAGGTCTGGCCGCAGTTAAAGAAGGCCTAAATCCGCAGTAAAGAGAGGCCAGATCCACAGCAATTGAGGAGACCTATACGCAGCTCAAAGAGGCTCCTATACGCTGTCAAGAGGGAGTCATATACACAGCTCAAGGAGGAAGACTAGCCGCTGTCTAAAAAGGGAGATCTAGCCACACTCTAGAAACTCCTATACACAGCCTAGAGAGGCTCCTAATCCACCGTCAAAAGCAAGATCTGGCTGCAGTTATCTAAGGTCATCTAGCCGCAGTCAAGAGACTTAGAGGCTGTCCAGAAGAGGCCTATCCACAGCAAAGGAGACCCTAATACGCAGCTAGAAGAGGAGGCCTAATCTACAGTCAAGAGGAGCTCCAATATGCTATCAAAAGGAAGTCCTAATCCACTGTAAAGTGTAGCCAAAATCTGCAGCAGAAAAGGAGACCTAGCAACGTAAGAAGGACCCTTATCATAAGCATGAAGAAGCATGGAAATCTATGTGTGCTGTAGGTGACAGCATGTTAAATAAGACAGTTACAAAGCATGAGTTGAGGACTGTTAGCAAGGCTGGGAATTCACTGTCATAAGGAGAAGCAGTGCATCGTAGAAGTCTGCTCTCTAGGCCGAGTTTGTTGGGCAGTAGGCCAAGTTTAGGAGTGGGCAAGGTATTGCTGTTTGGGGTAACTGTTTGGGCCTGTCAGAGGAGACCACAGCTACTGCTAGCTGCTTTGCTAGGCTGTTCCAAGGCAGCATTGAGGTGTACATTTCTTGTACGAGGCAGCGTGGATAAAGGGGTCTCTTCTAGGTGGACCAGAGCCCTAGAAGACTTAGTTTGTTGATTAAGGGCTGCATTTTGTGAATTGCTGGAGCAGAAAGCAATCAGAGGAAGGTTGCAGCACTGTTACGTGGAGGGTTACTAGATTGATGATTTACCCAAAGGATTTGCTTCAGCACTCTTTGTGACTAGATTCAGTGCTGCATCTTTGAACAGTCATCATTAGCATAATGATGGAATTTTCTACTGCTGTCATAAATATCAGTTTTGTATATTTGTACTATCTCTCTCTCTGCTGAACTATTGAAGAATATAAGAAGAACTGATCAAGGGTTTCCCCACATTGGGGTTTGTCCCTGGCTGGTGCCACAACTTGTGTCCTCTTGTCTTGGCTTGTCTTGTGCTGTTTATGTTTATGTTCTATCTGCACTTTACTATCATGCTGATGTGATTGCTAATCTGAATATTGGAATTCGGCTAATATGAAAAATTGTAGTAAATTGCTCTAAGCATGGAACATACCAAAAATTAACATACTTAGAATCAAAGGAACACTTGCAAGAAAATTATTCCTACTACAAATAATAATTATATTAGTACTGAATGTGCTAACCAAATAATGATTGAAAAGATAGACTCATTGGATTAAATTATAAAACAATATGACATAAGTGATTTACATCTGAATATTGGAGATTATACTTTTGTATCACACTTCACTATTAGATCCTTATTTTGGGATAACAGTGACATAATTCCGGGTTCACCCTGGGTGGAAGAGTTAGGGACCTTCAACTTCAATACGAAGAAGTTTTCGACTCTCCTACAAGAAGAAAAAGATAACATTCCAGAAGATTAAACTGGAGTCTAATTTAGTAACATCAAAAGACCTTAACAATATCTCAAAGTGATCCTTCAAGATAATGTTATCTTAGATCAAAACAAAGATATTTCTCACCTCAGGAATCATAGTTAAAATTTGGCTGCACAAACTAAGAAGTCAAAAGGTGAAAATAGGTCGATAGAACACAAGTTAGAACAACTTATCAAGAAGAAAGCATCAAAGTCTCTAACTAAACAAATCCAAGTTGAGGAGAAGGAGACAAATACAAATCTGATGAATATTGCAACTCTAAGAAGATCATAGATGGCATCCCAATTGAAGTAACTGTGCTTAGATGTTGAGGTACAAACAATGGGAATTCCAAGTGTACTTACTAATAAATCGGCAGCAATCAACAAGGCAACACCAATGCATGAAAAAGAAATAATACCAAACATAAACAAAGAAAATGCTACAAGCATGATAATGAAAAGTCGTGTTACAAAGATAGCTTATCAACGTCCCAATCATAAGAGCAAGTACCTTAACCAGCCAGTGTATCAACATCACTTGGCATGAAAACATCTAACCTATCATCCAAAGAATATTGGCACTAGTATCATTATGTCACATAATAACAATTCATCTTGGAAATCCTATAACGGAAACATTACACAAAAGATTGAATTAGGATGGTCAAATACTTCTACAATTTGACAATTTTGATCAGCACTTAGAGGTTCATGTCTTCCCATATCATCAAGTATTACAACTCCAAAAACAAAGAACGATACAAAAAAAGAAGTTAAGCCTTTCCATAAATATGCTTTGAGAAGAAAGCATTTCTAAAGGGAAAGGAAATGTAACACACAGACACACACACACATAAATTAATAATTAATAATTAATGAAGGGAAACATCCCAATGGAAGGGCATGCCTCAAACCAACAAACATGACTCTTAATGAAAGGGCACTCCTGCCTAGGTATTTCTTTATATTCCAAATATTTTGCATATTTAATTGGTGAGTCGGAATGGTTAACTAAAAAATTGGGATATCAAGATTGTTGCCACATCAAATTGAGCTTTGTTACTACAATCATTGGGCATGCTCAAATGTGATGTCTCTAGCGAGTAAGAGTTCAAAAGGTTGAATCTATGCCCCTATCAATGTCTAGTATTCAATACCCTCAAATGTATCTCCCTTAATCTCTCAACGACTTCTCACGTTTACTAAGATATTAGGTGCAAATTGTTCTCCTCATCTAGATGCTTACAAGTATGGCCAAATCCCACTAAGCACAAGAGGTTTCGAACACCCTATAAGTACGCTTGTTACATACGCACACAAGATTTGACATTGTGTATGATCAATGTTTTAAAACTCCGACTCCGACTCGGTCGAGGGTCCACTCCGACTCGGTATCAACTCGGCCGGCTCGATTTCAATGACTCGGTCATTGTAAAAAATACATTAAATATTTATTTTTTATAAAAACACATAATTTTAAGATTTTCATTCATGCTTCCAAAAACAGCATTAGAATATAGATAGAAGACAACATATGATCAAAGTAGGCTCATGAATATATCCATTATATCAAAATGGCACCTAGTGCATTGTCCAATACATACACGATGATGATATAGAGATCAAAACAAAAACACATAACCAAGGAGGCTATAAATGGCCCCTACAACAAAAGTCTGTGACCAGTACTATTGGCTACTGCTAGAGTTGCCCACATCATCTGGTTCAGTGTTACTTGGGAGCAGGCGCGAAAGTGCAGAGCGAGAGTGAAAACGGGAGCGGGAGCGACATTTCCAGAAGCTCCTGGTTTGGGAGCGAATCCCAGAGGAGTTCGACAACCAATGTCACTAACATCAAGGTACATAGAAGGGTTGGTGCTCTTGATTAAATACGAGTTCCATACCCTAATACATGACAAAATTCAATGGAAACATTGCAATGCTCCAATCCTGAAATCCTGAAAAACTGCTAAGTCTGCTGGATTTTGAATGAAATCTAAAATTCTACTTTCAAACACCCTGAGTCATTTCATGGTAATGTTAAAAATTTAAGTAAAAGGATGAAAATGAAGATTAAGGAGAATGTCACTTTTACTTTAAGAATTTAACATTACCATGAAATTTGAATAGCATATCAATAGTAGAGAGCATTTGAGTGTGTTAAATAGGGTTTGGGAGGGGGAAATGGACCCCAAATAACATTTAACTAATTCATAAAACACATTGGAGTCCAAACCAATCAGCAAACACTTCAAAATTTCATTAAAGAAATGTCAAATCACTGTTTTGATGGGGTTACGGGACGCTGGTTATGACTCGGCCGAGTCAATACGAAAACGGCCGAGTTGGCCGAGTCATCCATGACTCGGCCTACTGAACCATTTCCTCTACCGAGTTACATTTCTGGGCAATGAAACGGATCAACTCGGCCGTTTCCGTTTCGAATCGGCCGAATTTTAAAACCAGTATGATGATATTGAAATGCAGTTGTGTATATTTTATTTGTGCTTTATTTTTGGTTATGTTTCTCATTGGAAAAATTAGCACATCCACCTCACATCTTTTCTTTTTGTGACATGCACAACTCTAAGGACTTTAGAGTCTAGACAATGGATTATTAGGGCATTCATATATTGTGGTAGTGTTTTCTACTATTCTGAAATAATGTGCCCAAGATATTTTGAATTGACACACATTTCATTCTTATTGAAGTGCTCCAACCTTCATTATTTTTTAAAGATGATTTAATGATTTGTTTTTGAATTTTGTTGTGGTGAATAGTGATAGCAATTTTAAGAAAGATTTAAACACAAACCAAAGAGTTGTTGAAATGGCCAAAGGCCAATTTCAGAGAAGCTCTTACAAATATTCAACACAACTAGACCCTTCTAGGCCTTTCCAAGGGTACAAGATATATAAACCCAACCTCCATTGTCACTGTAAGGAAGTGGGGTTATCAAAATTCCTCTTCTTTTAACCATCTAAAAATATTTTTCCAAGGCCACCATCGTCTTCTACTTGTCGCAAGCTTTTCCAATGATATAAACTTCATCAAATTCTAAGCTTCATACACAAATTTATGGCCCTCAAAAGTCTTTCCATGTTCGCATATCATACCACTGACATGTGGCTAACACATGGCAAACCTATGCCCACGTGCCACCATTATACCTCACCACAATCGCAAATCGAACACATCCACTGATTGGTCATCATGATCCGTAATTTCATTTTTATCCCATGGTGGCTATTCTCCTTTCTTCTTAACTCCTAGATTACCAATTGTTCTACATTCAACCAAATCCGAACAAAGACTCTCAGTCAACTTAGTCAAACATATGGATATTTGAATCTGAAAGTTTCCAAAATGAAAATTAAATGAAACTATGGATTTTTGGACTCTCGCTACAATTAATAGGCCAATTCTCCAAATATTTGGGTTATCGGATATCCAGACCATCCACTATCCATAAACAACAAAAAGTCTCATTTAAACAAAAAGACAAATTTTTGGATTTCAAAATATCCACCAACCACATAACCTCCATGACGACTGCCACATGGGCCCCCACCTCAATGTGGTCACACCTATGAGTCACATCATCATGCCACCACTACATGGTCAAGGTAGGCCAATCACTTGCTCATCCAAATATTTGAAGCATCCAGTGCTCGAAAAGCCTAAAAGAAGCATTTTTAACAAACTTATTGATTTTCAGACTTCCAATTTCATGGACATGTGCCACGATATAGTCCAAATTGGTTGCCACGACATCTCTTTCTCATTATCTTACCACATTAGAATTCCACATCAATCAAACCCTATCCACGCTGCCACATTAACATTCCACATCAACCAAACCTATCCACACTACCACATTAGCAGTGACACGTCAACATGCCACAGCATTAGCCACATGCCAACCACTACATCACTTGCCACATCATCAATTGTGTCACAACAAGGGTTAACTGTAAGGCCTAGTGGTTCATCTTAGATGGCTCCACATGTTCCCCACTTGCTCTACCCAGATCTGGGTATTTGGTTTTTTAGCTCATCTATACTTTGAAAGAATTTTTGGATCTTGAATTGCGCTCACATTATCTCATCAGCAAGGTTCCTCAATGCCAAGTTCCATTACTGCGAGGATCCACCTATCCAAAGCCTCTGACATCCAGATTTTTCCTTGCACGACAAATTAATAAAGTTTGAGATGCTAAGATATTCGAATATCTAAAATGTCCCAACTCTCCCACCATGTGCTTTAATGAAGAACACCCAGACACCTGGTTATCCTAATATCTCGATAGCAAGGACATTTGTTCCTTACTGAACTTCCACCCTTTAGCTTCTTTCCCTGCTAGCCCTTGACCACAACCCCCATTTATGCCTATAGGGCCACGAACTAAGGCTAAATGCCAATCCCCAAATATCAAGAATTGCAGGCTTTTGATAGCTATTTTCAAGCTTGATTCTAAGGACCAAAATCGTCTCCCATAAGGGTAGATGCCCAAATCCTTCTAAGGATGTCGAGATCAAAGCCTGTAAGGCATACCAAACTCATCTAGTCCTAAGCCATAGCTAGGCTTTCTCTCCAAGGAGTCAAAATAAGGTCATCATTCACAATTTGGTTGTCTTCGTAGAACTTCATACTCCTCAAACCATATAAACATTGAGCTTACAGCCTAATACGATACCAACTAAAGGTCCTAGGTGTTTAAGATTGACCTAGTCAACCTTCGTTTATATAGACCTAGGTGGTGAAGATCGATCTAGTCATGATGTGCATCCAACAACCCTCTTGAGGAGTAATCCCCACATCGAGTTTTGTATAAAAACACATGCAAGAGTCATTTGTAACATTGAGTTATTTGTAACATTGCCTAGAGCTTTTGCTTTCTTATGCATACAAATGTCTCCTCCTTTTAACCTGCAATTAGATATCCAGCATTTTGCCCATTCATTGTGTAATCTATTGTTCAAGGATTCTCTTTCAAGTGTTCCACTATAGTGTTCTCAAGTGAATTCTCTCTAGGCACTCTTGCTACTTTCTAATATGCACTAGTGCGGATTTAACATTTTCCTTTCCATTATTTTATCTTCACTTTGTGCATATTGTAGGGTTTGTTGATTTAAGGTTTGCTGGTTGGGTTCCATTTGATCCTCTCTCCTCTAAATTCTCAACGGATAGATATGGTCTTCTTTAGGAGCCACACTTGTGCTCCCACTATATATTGTGTCTGATGTACCTAACAATCCCTTCGACATAGTTATGGACATCTGTTGGACATTAATAAAATTATCTTCTCCTTCCTCTTATGAATCTCAACCTCTATAGCCAGTGTATATTCCAATCTACAAGGCTAGTTTAGTATTTTACTTGATGTAATTAAGTACGGGAGTCACTATATACATGTGTTTCTTCTATTAAAGTACCGTTTAGGTCCATCATTCTAATATCCTTGATCATTCCATTCTATTTCTTGATGTTTGTTATTTTATAATTTTTGTATTTTTGTATTTTTTAAATTCATCGTTTCCCTATTTATGAAAATTTTAGGGCTCACATTTCGATGCCATCCTCTTTCAGAAACCTGCTGCCATTTCAAAGCTTCTCGCAACTTAGCCCCAAACACAATATTTTCCTTAAGTTTTGGGGAACAGTCAAAGCAGTTTATTCATGACAAACGCCTCACACATTTCAGTGGTGTTTTCTAAAAAATTTGTTGGCATTTCTCTACTCATTTTTACATATCAATTTTGAGTTTCACCAATTTTGAAATTTCTTGCACATTAAGCCAAAACACAATATTTTCTTCAAGCTTTTGGGGAACAGTGAAAGCAGTTTATTCATTGCAAATGCCTTGCGCATAGAAACCTATAAGTAAACACGACCTCCATGGACTCACTACAAAGAGAATTAACTGACTGAAATAGGTCAGACCCAAAGCAGCACTGAAAACTCTTGTAACATTGTAGAGTGCTAAAAATTCAAAGGAAAAAATAAAGCATCGCATTTCATAAAAGACATTTCCTAGCTTTGAGTACAATTTAAATTCAATGATATGGGGGCTGTCTAAATTCCAGAAAGATTCAGATAGATATACCTCAACTCCACCAATACAGAAGATAACGACCAAAAGCTCCAAAAACCACAATGACATGAATTTATAGATGAGAATTAGAAAGCATGATGCAATCACTACGAAAAGAATTGCAGATGTTGTGCTGATATCAACCACACCCTTATCCCCACTATCTTCTTCAATGACAAAAGCATCTGCATCATCCTGTATCAGGAAAATGAAGTCATTTCAAGTTTTGAAACATCACTTAACAAAGTACTTTCTTTATCCAAGAAAACTAAACTCAGATGGTCCTCTCCAGTATTGACATGAAAATAATAACTCAAACATTAATAGGTGTCAGGAAAATTATATAGTGATGTTTTCTACACATATTACTCAAATAATATCGTCAATGCATTTCAATATGTTAGTTTACCTTTAATGACTTGCAGTGTTCATTGCATGCCTCTCTAGCACTCCATGCTGACCAAAAGGAAGCACAAAGAATAGTTCCCACAGCCATAAGCCATAGAAAAACTTCCGCAATATCCACCAAGGGGCGGTCAGGTGAGTAGATGACTACTCCAACTGTCAGTCAACAAAACAAAACTAGCCAATTGTTAATGCTCCTTACAGATCGAGTGAATGTAGCAAGGAAAAGACTAGATGAAGCAAAGATCTTCCACATACGATACTTAACTCATATTTACCTAAAATCACATTTATTTCAATGACTAATCTAGATTATTGAGGTATGAACAAAGTAATTACTCCTAAATTCAGAATTTATTATTTTAACATTTGTAAGAAAGGAACGGCAGTTATCTTGGTGATATTAACTCGAAGTTAGCTCAAAATTGCTTGGTAAAAAGTTGGCGTCAGGAAATCGAGCATACACATGTTAAAATCTGACTTGTGTCCCTGACATGAGTTTGACTTGTGTCCAATGTGAGGGGCACAAGTTTCACTTGTGTGGGCACATGCCAAAATCATGTCCCGATTCTGTTACACGTGTCCATCGCAAATCAACCCCACAAGTTTCTAAAAGTCTGTTTTGGGCCGATTTCCCTCACTTGTGTTTCTTGTTTTGCAGTTGTAGGAATGTCTCGACGACAAGCAAAAGAGGAAGACGAGTTTTAGAGGAGATTCAAAGAGCAGGGAAGTGGATTTCCCTTCCAAATTTTTTTAGTTTTGCTACAGCAGTCTGCCAATCTGTTTTTGTTTACATGCACAACCTTACAGCAGTCCATTTTTCTTTAAATTCACAGCAATCATGGCTCAATTGAGGGCAGCAGGAAAGGGCAAAATAAGGGGAGGAATGCCCCCATTGATAATGCCTCCCTTCATTCATTTTCATCAGGATCTGCCAGTATTCCATCCGTTGTAAGTGAGGCTGTAAAAGCAGCTTCAAATGTTGAGAGAAACATCCTTTTAGCCAAGACAGCAGACTCAAGAATTGAAATATCCCTTGTGGAACACTGGAAGTATGTTACAAGACATCAAGGGCAGTGTGAAAGTTAAAGGGCAGAGGCAATGTTCTTTGGATATGCAGCTTTTGCAGCCATCAATTCAAGGGCACCTATTTCCGTGTCAAAGGGCATTTGTTGGGTACAACTTGTGGAATTGGAGCATGTCCAGGAGTAAGTGCATCTAAGAGTAAAGAACTAGAAAGAGAGGCCAATGTTGGTGTGGCAATGGTAGCTGCATCATGTAAGAAAAACACGAATGAGGATCCTCTTGCATTCTTGAGGAAAAGCAACTATCCAACATCCATTTGGGAGTTCCAGTGCAGGTGCAAGTCAATGTCCTTACAAAGCTTAGTGAATTATCAATGATATATTTTGGCCTCAACTAGGCAAATTTCTCACAGTTTACTTGGATGACACCCAGATTTATAAAAAAATATTGACACAATGATTTTCAAGCATGTCCACAATATTTGGATCTTGCTTGCACAGTGCAATCTATCTGCCATTTCTTCATAATCACCGATTATCTTAGATGCACAAATTTCTCCCGCCACTATTTGTAAGGATGATCATGAATGTTGACAAAGATTGAGATAATAGACATAAAATTAAATCTATATACATACATACATATATATATATATATAATATATATATGAAAAAAATTATTCCATACATAGGTACATACATACACATCAAAATTATTATATGAATATTTTCTCCAGCTCCTATGCTGCCATACTTGAAGAAAAACTAACCTGATCCACCTTCCTTCAATCTTCTTTGGAAACTTGCACCTGCAGTCTTTGGCAACATAACAGCAGGAATTTTTATCTCCGATGCAGAATCATTTGGTGCACACACCATCTTATAAAGCTCTATTAGTTAAAAGACAACCAACAATTAAATGAGACATCAAAGCAATCAAATTAAATTCACTGCACAAATATTCATGTAACTTTCTGACTCTAAAGCTACAGGAACCAAAATTAACTTTCAGACGACATAGTTTCAAGAGAATAGACGATAACACTTTGGAGAGAAGCATGCAATGGAAATTTCGGAGGCATTCTTACTTAAGGCAGGTCCAGGAAAATCAACATGTAAAATAGCCCATAACGACATAGAATCAGTTATCAAAAATTTGCGAACCTAACCCAGGAAAGTGATGATCAGAGTCACAAGCGTGCACAAGCTTGTTTCTGAGTAGAGAGTCCGAAAGCCGTTGCAATATAGTTGCAGTCAGATGTCAGGCGATTGTTAAATTCCATTCTGAATTTTTGCAAGTGAATAGCATTTATTTGTTAGAGAAGCTTCTACTAACTCCTTTGTTATATGGAAATGCAACCAGACAATAATAAAATAAGTGTCATCTATTACGTTTACGTAGCCCAATTAAAGGACAGGCTACAGAGCATAAGAATTGCAGGGACGCCAAGGAAAGTATAAATGGGATCCATTTTTTGGAGAAAGTAGCCAACAGAGGATGTAACAAGAGGATAAAAGGGCAGAGGATGTAACAAGAGGATGAAAGGGCAGAGGATGTAACAAGAGGATGAAAGGGCCCTGTTAATGCGAACTCTAGGAGGAAAAAGAACACGCTTATTTATGCTAAAGAAATAAAGAAATAAGTGAAGATATCCACAGCCTCTTGGTTGGAATTGCAAACCAACATTCTTGGCTAGAACTGCAGCAGCTTCTCCTCTCGACCTATTATCCCCTACCTTGTCTTTTACACAGAACTTTGCACCCCTGGATATTGCCTGCATCTCTAAAATTCAAACAGGTGTCTCACAAGGTTTCAAATTCAGCTCTAGTGCTTAACTTCTTTGAGTGCAGATATAATGTCATGAGGTGAAATTCTCAAATGGTATCACAACTGTGCTGCTGAAATTCTCCATCCCATGTATGGAGAAATCAGCTGCCAGTGAGGGGGTGCTAGGAGGAATGGATTTCAGCAGGTCTGATGCCCGTGAATCTCCAGTGATTGGAGTAGATCCATGCTTGTAAGAGGCACCAGGAACTAAACGACGCCAGCAGGCGTGATGCCCAGGAAGCTCCAGTGAATTGAGTGAGGTGTATGCCCAAGAGGGATTATTTGAACCTGTGACAGGTGGTTGATATTGGCTGATTTGTTGTGTTTAATATCGTGTTCGAAGGAACGGCAAGAATGGCTATGTCAGGCCTCAAAGAATGTGACCAAATAGAGAGAGGTTCCAATTTCAACCCTTGGAAATGTCAACTGCAGATGCTAATGGAAAAGGTGAATATGTAGAGCATAAATGAAGGGAAGGCTACAGTTTCTACCTTTCCCTAATAGTTAGCACGGTATGAGAAGAAAGCTGCCACAGCAAAAAGAATCATCATGGGTTCCTTGCAGGATTGCAAAATGACCTAATTCCCCAAATTGCTAGCAATTGAGTGAAGGAGATATAGGAGGCATTCAATTCTCCGTCTCAGCATGTCAATGTTTCCCGAGAGTTACTGCTGACAAATGAACTCACCCATACTCACATGAGTAATACAGACATAGTGGCCAATTACCAGATAAAGATCACCAAGCTTAGAGGTTAGCTGTTTGCAATCAATATGAAGATCGATAATGAGGTGTTAATGTCTATTGCACTGAATCATTTCTCGCCACCACCAAAAGCTTTTGTGCAAGGTGTCAGCACTTGAGAACACATGTAGGCTATCAACAATTCAGAAGCTTTGGGAGACATTGGTCCAGGGAATAACAAGACAAGATATGGTTGTAGCTTGAGTACAAGTTCAAGAAATGGCTCTCACCAAGAGGGGTAAGATAGAAGAGCATGTTCTTCTAACCATGGTAAGAAAGACCAGAACCATGTGGCATGCTTCAGATGTCACAAGAAGAGACACAAAGCAAGCCAATATATAGAGAAGATGAAGGTGAAGGGGGCATAGCAGTAGATGCAGTTTGCAAGGAGCACAGAAACTGCAACATGACTGGATGAGTTAGTAATCAAGATGGAAACCTCCTCCTCTATGGTTGTACTAGATCAAACAGGCAGCTGATGCAAGCTTTGAAAAGTGTAAGACCAAATTTACTACCAAAAGGTTCTCTCAGAAAGAGAGAGTTCATTACGATGAGACTTTTGCTCTTCTGGCAAGGTATACTTCTATCAGAATCATCACGTCTTCAGCATTTTGCTTTGGCTGGCCTTTATGCCAGATAGATATAAAGAATGCTTCTCTAAATGGTGTGATTGAAGAACTATGCATATATTTGCAAAGACGTTTTTAAGGTACACGTGAAAATTCTATCACTGCAACAACTGATTTATTTTACCTACTTATTTCTCAATAAATTATTTACGAAAAAACCCTTTAGTAAACATTAAAATAAATTCTGCTATAGATATCACACCATAATACAGAAACAAACACATGCACAAGAATCAACACATCAACACAGATATTTTGGACAATTGTCCCCGGAAAAACCCAATGTGGGAAAACCGGTGCAGCAAAGGAGGATTTTATTATTTAGCAATTCTTTAGTACAATTGGGTGCCAAACTGGCTTACCCAATAGAAAAAGAACGAACAACAAAAAAAAAATCTTCGACACTTCACCTAGTCTCAACATCAGGCTTGATGGCCTCTGCGCAGCTCCTAGACCCTCTACATCAGCACTTGCCTCTCTACGTCAGCACTGGGCCTCTTTGCGTCACCCACGCAGGACCTCTAGTGACTACATAGTCTGGTGCCTCTGCGTCTGCCTTAGAGGCTCTACGTCTACCTTTCCAACCTCTGCACTGATCTTCTGGTGTTGTTCCCGACACTCTGTTCTGTACACGCTGCCTCTTGCTACTCTCCAGACCACTAGTTCGAATTTCTCAGCTAACCCCGCTCCAAAATTCAAACTGACTGGTCTCCCTCAGTGTGTTCTTTGACTCACCCTCAGGCCTCTTCTTATACTTTTCCTGTTGACAATTCAATGGTTGAGATTAAATCTCTGATCAACGGCTAAAATTAGATTTGGCTTGATCCATGACTTTTGGAACCTTCTAACCCAGTTTTATAATTAATATTTTATTTTTCCTAAGTTTAGACTTGGGAACTCCATTAACAATATTAATGATTTTAATATCTCCCAAACTGGTTAGAATCTGCCCAAATCATTTCTAGGTCTTGGAGATCTCATGTGCTTTAGCCTCTCCACCAATTTTCATGGCTAGAGCACATCTGATGCTACCCGAAATCAACACTCCCTCCTAGAGAGGATTGTTCTCTAGTAATACTCCATACTGAGCATCACTCTGACTATACGGCACCGGTACCTGTGCTAATGCTAGGCCGCCCCACCCAACATCCTCTGCACTGTTGCATCATATACTGTTGCCCATGGCTCTGCCTCTGCCACTATTGCATCCGTACAGCAGCTCCCTCTACGTCCGTGCTGTTGTTAGTCCTTTCTCCCAACACTACATCTGCACTACAACTCCCTCTACATTCGTGTTGTTGTTGGTCCTTCCCAACGCTACATCTCTTCTCATCATGTTGCATCGTGCTACTGCTGACTGCTATTGCATTGCAACATCACCCCCATTTCTGCCACTGAAATGGATTCTTTATCATCCACATCTTTTCCCTGAAATAATCAAACTTTGTTCTTCCAAGGACCTTGGTGAGGATGTCTGCCACCTGTTCTCCTGTAGGAGTGTAGCTCAATTGTACAGCTCCTCGTTGGACAGTGTTTGACAAAGTGACACCGGATATCAATATGCTTTAACCGATCGTGAAACACTGGATTCTCATAGAGCTTGATGCAACTCTGATTATCACACATGATCCTGGTCGCCTCCATCTTTCTTCTAAATAGGTTCACATAGGGTTGCGGAGGAGCGACTCCACCCTCCCTTGAACCCGCTCCTGAATCACGCTCCCTTTGGGAGTGCGCTCCCGAAATCGCTCCCACATGGGAGCAAAATTTTCGCTCCCTAGCTTTTTTTGCAATTTTTTTCAAAGAAATAAATAATGTTTTAGTGGGGCAGCCTAATTATCAAGCCTATAGCCCTAGTATTGATATGTGATTCATGGTAATGTTAAATTCTTAAAGTAAAAGTGACATTCTCCTTTATCTTCATTTTCATCCTTTTACTTAAATTTTTAACATTACCACGAAATGACTCGGGATGTTTGAGAGTGGTTCCGACCTCATTGGATTTCATATGGAGAAAGTAGAATTTTAAATCTCATTCAAAATCCAACAGAGTTATCAGTTTTTCAAGATTTCAAGATTGAAGGGATTGCAATGTTTCCATTGGATTTTGTCATGTATTAAGGTATGGAACTCATATTTAATGAAGAGCACCAATCCCTCTATTTACCTTGATGTTAGTGACATTGGTTGTCAAAGTTTCAAACTCCTCTATCATGACCCTACTAAAAATGTAACCATCACTCGAACAAAATCTTGACTTGACATGCTATGTTTTTTCTATCTTATGTTAATGAGGGTGATATTAATGACAAATACCATGATTTTCCAACAAGATTCAAAAATTAGACATTTCTCGCGGCGACAAGAGACCCAAGCATTAGCAATAGATAATAGATTTGCTTGTCTTTTCTAGTTTCTAGTAGTTTTTATAACTATTGACTCTTTCATATTTATTATGATATTTTTTGTAAACAATATATGACAATTTAAGTTTGAAGTTTGAAGCTAGAAATTATAACTCATTGGTAATGAATTATGAATATGATGCTTCGTGAAAGTTGAAAGTTGTTTCATTTCATTTCATTTCATTTTATAACATTTCATTTCATGTTAGATATTATTTGTTGTAATGGTTACACTTAGCTTACAAGTACAACTTTGGTGATCAATAACGATAAATGTTATATATTGAATTTTGAAAGCTTGAAACTTTAAGATTGATGAAATCATGATTCATGAGCACTCAAGTATGTTGTATGCTACTAAACTTGTGGACGTGGTTGATGAAGATTATAACTTCTAGATGATTGTTGTTATATGGTTCAATTTATGTTTTTTATATCTAATTCATCATTCTACATGTTTTTGTTGACATATATGCATCAAAATATAAAAAAATATATATATTATATAAAAAAAGCTCTGGCATTCACTCCTAAACCGGAAGCTTCTGAAAATGTCGCTCCCACTCCGAAGTAACCTTGGGTTCACAAGCAGTTTTCTAAGCCATATGGCCTCGCACGACGCTGTGCTTGCAGCGATATATTCTGCCTTAGCTGAGCTCAAAGCTACGAACTTTTGTTTCCTACTGCACTAGGAGGTCATTCCTGATCCAATGCTGAAACAGTACCCAGAGGTACTTTTCCGATCCACTGAACTTCCAGCCCAATCTGCATCAGTGAATCCACTCAATCTCATATCCTTACTCCTGGTGTATAAGAGTCCATAATCGATTGTTCCCTGTATATATCTGAGAACATGTTTGGCTGCTACCCAGTGTGCCCTCTTTGGCTCCATCATGAACTGACTGAGGGTGTTGACAGCGTAACAAATGTTTGGCTTGGTACTGACCAAATACATCAGGGACCCTATGAGCTGCCTGTATAAGGTGGGATCAACATCCTTGTTTTCTGATGCATCAATTTTCTTCTAGTTGGTGATCACTAGAGTAGCCATGGGTCTACAATCCTCCATCCTAAATCTCTTCAGAATTTTCGTAATATATCTCCCTTGTCCAAGGAAGATCTCCCCCTTTTTCTGCCAAACTTCCAATCCCAAGAAATAATGCATCTATCCCAAATCTTTTATGTCAAATTTTGTGGCTAGATTCTTCTTGCAGTCCTCGATGAGCCTGGCTGATCTTGTCAGGAAGAGATTATCCACATATAATACTAGGATTAGAGGCTCATTCTCTAAAACCAAACAGTAGAGATTGGGATCTGCGTCACTCTTGACAAATCCCATCTTCCGCAAGTACCCATCAATTCGACCATACCATGCTCTAGGTGCCTGTTTCAGCCCATACAAGGCTTTCTTCAATCTACATACATGAGACTTCTTCTCATGTGTCTCAAAGCCTTGTGGTTGTTTAATGTATACCTCTTCTTCTATCACCCCATTCAGAAATGTTGTTTTGACATTCATCTGATGAATCTTCCATCCCACCTGTGCTGCAAGAGATATCACGGTTCTAATAGATGTATACCTGGCTACTAGGACAAAGGTCTCTTCATAATCAATTCCTTCCTTCTGAGCATACCCCCCCTAGCCACAAGCTTGGCTTTGTATTTTTCCACATTGTCGTCTGCAGCATATTTAATATTGTAGATCCATCTCGAACCTACCACCGATCTGTCTTGAGGCCTTGGCACTACCTCCCAAACATCGTTCACCATTATGGTATGGTACTCCTCTACCATCGCATCCAACCAAATTTGATGTTGAGCGGCCTCCTGAAAATTGGCAGTATCCCCATCTTGAGCTACTAATACCTAATATCTATCTGGTTGTTTTCACTCCCTCTTATTGTTCCTTGGTGCACCGATGAAATGCTCTGCATCTCGCAGAATCTGACAAAGTTCCCTGTTCGTTCTTCCTCTGCCAGCAAATGCTTTTGTTAGCTCCTCCTCCTCCTGTGATTCTTCTTGATCCGAGGAAGAATTCTTTACTTCCATTGGTTGAAGAGGTTTGACCAACAACTCCTCTTTTGACTGCTCCTCAGAAGGCATTTCTCGATATTTTCTAAAAGCCATGTCCTCCATGACCTTTTCATCTCGTCGAACTACTACCTTCCTACTCCCTAGAAGATAGATTCTATATACCTTAGCGTTCTCGCTATATCCCACTAGATATCCTTTCTCTGCAGTTTGATCCAGCTTCTTCCTCTTTTCCTCGGGTATGAGGCAATAAGCTAAGCTCCCAAATATCCTGAAATGATTGACTTCAGACGTCTTCCCTATGAAGATTTTCTCTGGAGTAATCTTGCCCAAAGCCCGATGAGGAGTTCTATTTTGAACATAGACTGTTGTGTTGCATGCTTCTGCCCACAGGAATTTTGGCATATCCTAATCAATGTTTTAAAACTCCGACTCGGCCGAGGGTCGACTCCGACTCTGACTCCGACTTCGACTCGGTATCGACTCAGCGAGCTCGATTTCAATGACTCGATCATTGTAAAAAATACATTAAATATTTATTTTTTTATAGAAACACATAATTTTAAAGATTTTCATTCATATTTCCTAACACACAGCATTAGAATATAGATAGAAGACAACATATGATCAAAGTAGGCTCATGAATATATCCATTATATTAAAATGGCACCCAGTGCACTGTCCAATACATACACGGTGATGATATAGAGATCAAAACAAAAACACATAACCAAGGAGGCTAGAAATGGCCTCTACAACAAAAGTCTGTGACCAATACTACTAGCTACTACTAGAGTTGCCATCATCTGGCTCAATGTTACTTGGGAGCGGGAATGAAAGTGGGGAGCGGGAGCGAAAACAGGAGCGGGAGTGACATTTTTGGAAGCTCCCGGTTTGGGAGCGAAACCCGAAGGAGTTTGACAACCAATGTCGCTAACATCAATGTACATAGAGGGATTGGAGCTCTTGATTAAATACGAGTTCCATACCCTAATACATGACAAAATTCAATGTAAACATTGCAATCCCCCAATCCTGAAATCCTGAAAAAACGATAAGTCTGCTGGATTTTGAATGAAATCTAAAATTCGACTTTCTCCATATGAAATCCAATGAGGTCGGAACCACTCTCAAACATCCTGAGTCATTTCATGGTAATGTTAAAAATTTAAGTAAAAGGATGAAAATGAAGATTAAGGAGAATGTCACTTTTACTTTAAGAATTTAACATTACCATGAACAGCATAGCCTTAGTAGGCAATATGATCAAATACTAGGGTTTGGGAGAGGGGAATGGACCCCAAGGACTAGCAAACTAATTCATAAACCCCTTTGGAGTCCCCCACACTTAGGAAAATAAAAAAAAAAACAAACAAACAAACAAAAGGTGTGTTTTTATAGTTCACTGGCCACTGTCAGCTACCCAACCGAGTAGTTATGGATTCGACCGAGTCAGTCGAGTCATGCTATGACTCGGCTGGGTCAGTCATAACTCAGCCGACCGAACGGAATTCCCTGCCGAGTTGAAATTTTTTGCAGGCTCGGACCAACTCGACCGAGTCGATTTCGAGCCGGCGGGATCTTAAAACAATGATCCTAATCATACATCATGGCCATAGTTGCTTCTACGATAGTCCTGTTCTTCCTTTTTGCTACTCCATTCTGCTTCAGATTGTAAGGAGTTGTCCACTCTCTTTTGATGCCCTCCTTAGCGCAAAAATCAATGAAGTCCTTATCGACATACTCTCCACCATTATCTGAGCACAAAACTTCTATTTTCTTCCCAGTCAGATTCTCCACCAGAGCTTTGAACTCTTTGAATAGACAAAAAATCTCGTTCTTAGTTTTCAGAAAATAAATCCAAGTTTTCTTTGAGTGGTCATCAATGAAGGTGAGGAAGTACTCAGCACCACTAAGAGCTTTAGTGGACATAGGTCCGCAGATATCTGAGTGTATCAATCCTAGTACACTCTTGGCCCTGTTTTTACTTCTAGGAAATGATGCTTTAGCATACTTTCCCAGAGCACATCATCTGCATGCATCATCTCGTTCCATACTAAGATCTGGAACTCCTATTACAGTGTTCCTGAGAATTCTCAAAGCCCCATGGTGCAAATGTCTCATTCTTTTGTGCCATAGTTCGTTCAAATCCTTGTCTCCATGACTGCCTATTAGTGCCATTGGTGATTCTAGTTGTAGTCTGTACAACCTGTTACTTTTGATCCCGATCCGCACTTTCTTTTTCCAGCTCGGGTATTTGACGTATACTTTCTCCTTGATGAAGAAAACATCATAGCCTTCACCTTGAAGTTGCAACACAGAAAGTAAGTTCATCCCCAATCCTGGTACATGCAACACATTGGTAGCACGAAACCACTCTCTCGTTTTTGTTTGAAAAACTATTGTACCCCTCCCTACTGGAGTACACTTTGCCTTGTTCCCCATGGTGATCTGAAAGTTCATCCTCTCCTCCTGATAATCTGAGAAACATTCTCAAATTCTCGTCATATGCCAAGAAGCTCCACTATCTATATACCATACCTCTGATGATGCAAAGCTACTCACACAAGCCACTTCTTCTTCCAGCCTAGAAGCCAACATAGAGAAATCGAAATTACTGTCTCTTGTGCAATTTTCTGAAAATTTGTGTGTCTCTTGATGTAGATGCCTCTGCATCATGGTCTAAAGCCCATGATTGATTTTCCCTTCCTATCTCTAATTACTTCCTCAGATACCATGTGAAAATTCTATCACTACAACAACTGATTTATTTTACCTAATTATTTCTCAATAAGTTATTTACGAAAAACCCTTTAGTAAACATTAAAATAAATTCTGCTGTAGATATCACACCATAATATAGAAACAAACACATGCACAAGAATCAACACATCAACACGGATATTTTGGACAATTGTCCCCAAAAAAACCCAATGTGGGAAAACCAATGCAGCAGAGGAGGATTTTATTATTCAGCAATTCTTCAGTACAACTGGGTGCCAAACTGGCTTACCCAACAAAAAGAAAGTTCTCTAGCACTTCTCCCAGTCTCAGCGTCAGGCTTGTTGGCCTCTACACAGCTCCCAGACCCTCTGCATCAACACCTGTCTACATCAGCACTAGGCTTCTCTGCATCACCCACGTAGGCCCTCTAGTGGCTGCACAGTTTACTGCCTCTCCAACCTCTGCGTTGATCTTCTGGTGTTGTTCCCGACTCTCTATTCCGTACCCGTTGCGTCTTGCTGCTCTCCAGATCCCCAAGGCTAGTACCTCATAGGATCAAATCAACACCTTCAAGTGAAAGTTCTCTCTTTGATCCTTTCCCTACCTTGTCAAGGCTAAGAACATCATTGGTTGCTATACTCATTCCCCATATCCTAGACTGGGTCCACTTGGTCCCATGTGGTCCCATTCCTTTGAAAAGACAATTCTTCAAGAACCATCTAGGATACCTATTACAATAAGGATTTTAGGGATTGGGAAGTTGTTGGGAATCACAATTGTTGTTAGACCAAAACCTGCAGGTGTTAGTCAACGATCGCATCGCCAGAGATAAAGATCCACGAAAGGCGGTTAGTCCATGTCACGAAACACACGAGGAGCGTTGGTTTCTCCAATGTCCAACAATCCTCCCCCCCCCCCCCCCCCAAATGCAAGTCAGGTGTGTATCGAACTCGTGACCTATGCTCTAATACCACTTGTTGGGAATCACGATTGTCGTTAGACCAAAACCCGCAGGTGTTGGTCAATGATCGCATCGTCGAAGATAACGATCCACAAGAGGCGGTTAGTCCATGTCACGAAACACATGGGGAGAATTGGTTTATCCAATGTCCAACAGAAGTTCCTTCATAAGTCATATCCCATAAACCTAACCCTTGAATCCTCCTCTCCTTTCCCTAAAAGACCTTCTACTTTGCTTAGGAAGCAAGCAAGCCTTATCCTTCCAACTCTTCTAGGAAAGGGACTGTTTGGGTCACTCCACATCATTTCATTGATTGATCCTTCATCAGTGACTCCATAATATACCAGGTCTCCTCCCATCGGTGAAAGTCTATAAATAGAAGGGAACCTTAGCTGAGGTGACAATGGGCTAAGTCTCCATTTGTTTCCCTTGGCCTAGCATCTGCCCTTTAGGGGTCCCCTTTTAGGTCCCCTGCTAGTTTGAGCGGCAACATGGCTTATTTGGTCAACAATTAAGACCAATAGTGATCTACTCCGATAATTAGAGTTGTATCAAAGTCACGAAGAATCCAGTGTTTCATGACAAGTCAAAGCATATCGAGATCATATACCACTTCATCCGGGATTATGTTCAAAGAGGAGCAGTGAAGCTAGAGTATATATCTATTGATCAATGGGTGGCTGACATTCTCACCAAGTCATTGCGAAGGGGCAAGCATGTTTATTTCAAGGACGAGATGGTAGTGGTGAGAAACACTTTCCTGGTAAGAGGTTGTGTTAGAAAAGGAGTACCAAGGACAAGTATTCCTAAGGCTTGGTGTCTAGCCTAGGAAAGAGTGTCCTTATCTGACCCCCTTTACTTAACTTTATGGGAAATAAAGTTAAAGTGAGTTTATAAGTCATTAAAATGACTTTAGGAGAAATAAAATCATAAAGTGACTTTATAAACAAAAGGTGACTTAAAGAGAAATAGTCATTCACTGACTTTATAAACATAAAGTCATAAAGTACCTTTTGAGTAATTAACGGAATGGGGACTAAGGGAAAAAGATGTCTCATGAATCAATGAGATTAGATCTCCACCCTTGATCTAATTGGCTAAGATCTAATCTCAGCCATTAGATCTTAAGGTTAGGTTTCTCTTCCTAATGAGAGAACAAAAGGGGAAAAGGCACCATTTGCACAATTTTTCATGAGTTGGAGACGAGAAGCAAAGGACATGGAGAAAGAGAAGTTAGAGGAGAAAGAACTGTACAGTAGAGAAAGGACAGAGTATATAGTACAGCAGCAAGGAAATCAGCACACATTCTAAGGACAGGAGTAGTCTCAGATCCCAAGAGATTTTCCTGGTTATTTTTCTCAGGACCAGCACAATTTTCAAGGCAGTCTTGGCTGCATTTAATGCAGAGAACAGGCACAAAAATCTAGGTACTGACATACATTTATTGCTGTCAGGACTGGCTCAAAATTCAAGGGTCTGGGCCAAATTTATTGCACCCTGACAGGCACAGAATTTGAGGGATAGTGCTGCACAAATTTCAAGACAGCCAGCATGAATTTTTGTATGATCTGGACATGAGGCTGCTGAGTGAGATTTTAGAGGGAGCTGTGCACAGAGTTCGAGGGACTAAAAGAGAGTTAATTGGCACGAATTCCTGAGCAGGAAGAGCACAGAAATCGAGGCAGTCAGTCAAAAAATTAAAAGAGAAGCTACAGCACATTTTCCAAGGAAATTCAGTGCACAAATTTCAAGGGAGATAAGTAGAAATTATTGCTGTCATTTAATACTGTAAATTTCTCTGATAAGAATTAAAGATATTTCCCTTTCACCAGTCTTTCCCTCGGGAAGTTTTCAAGATCTTTGGACCAAAAATCACTGTCTTAAATTTGAGTGACTGATGCATTTATTCTCAGAGAAAATGAAAAGGTAGACTAGACTTATGTATTCCATGTTTTAGCGAATATTCATGTTTAAAAACAGCAGCATAAATCTATTTTGGGTTGGGCATTAAACTGATGCGATTTCTAAAACTGAAACCAAGTTGAGCCTACAAATTTCTACATGGACAAGATATGCAAGTGTACTGTTATCAGAATTAGCTAAAATTAAACTAAACTAGTTAGTTTGAAACAACTTTGGAGGTTTCCAGACAAAATCTGTCATTCAAACCAGTTCTCTAACTTGTACTCCTTTTTGACCATCAAATCCTACTGCTTTGCACATTGGGGTTGCATCATTCATAGCTTGGATGACAATGGATGGCTCAACTGCCACAATGGCCTCGCATAATTTGTCCTTCAAGAATAAGCGTTTTCCAATTTACCTGAACAATTAATGCCCTTTAGAAAGATGAATAGGAAATGAAAGAGGAGTGTTATCAAATATAGACAAACCAACTGGAATTGGCCAATTTAGACTGGTTTTGTGGGTTTCCAATCTGACCATTCAAACCAGTTTAGATCAATTTTATCCTAAATTGGTTAAAATCACACGAAATTAGTCAAAATCATTGGGTTCAAGACAAAACTAGTCAACACAAGCCGATTTGGCCAATTTTGTATTGGTGGACCCAACCCGAAAATAATGTTAAAAAAATAAAAATAAAAGCTTTACAACTATGCTAAAACCTAATGATGCCTCCCCTACATCTTGCAACTGGTGCCACACAATAGGATATGGAAATGAATATTGGACCTTCAGGTGTATCATGTCAAGATGTCAACTAAACCCATGAAGAGAATGTGGAGGATCTAAATTCTTATAAATATGTAATTTGATTTTATTGTAAATTTGTAGTATGATTATTTTTGGAATCTTGAGGCCATTTATAGCCTAAATGTTTATGTATTTCGATTGAAATATCTATTGCAAATGGTGCCATTTTACTAGATTCATTCTTTACCTATACATGACAAATGCTTGCATACTTGGTGCTTGCTGATTGGCACTAACATTGACGTACATGAATATATGTTTCTTAATCAAAATTTGAATATTTTACATATTTTTTGAATTGCCATTTTTCCCCTTTTTTCCCCAGTTCCAATCCAATCCCTGATTTTGTGATCAACTGGAGTAGTTCCAGTTTTGGTTTTGATTTTGATAGCTATGTGGAAGAGACAATGATATTTGCCATCCATCCAACCATCCATAAATTGTAACAAAGAATATTTTAGTGCATACGAGATTTAGTATTGTTGTCAGCCCTCTCTATAGAAAGGAATCATTTCAGCAGACAACTGGGGATAATACTGTATGGAAGAGAAATCTGCAGCATCATAAGGTCGATAAGCATCTCTTCTATGGAAAAAGAGATGTTAAGGCACATTCAATGGGGGGATTCATCCCCTTTACATTTGACGGAGGCTACTGTGTTTAAAGCAGAACTCGCAACTCAAGTTTCAGCTAAAGTTGAAATTTTCTGCAAGGAATGTCTTAAGATTGTGCCTAAGGTATGCTAGCATTTCTTGCCTATGCGGGCAAGGGTAGTCTATCTAATTGCAGCCGAACTGATTGATACCTACACAGTACACTGTCATATATGCACTTTTTCATGTAGTAATATAATACAAGAGGCCTTTTTTTTCCAATTTGAAAAGCCTAAGTACAGCCACATAGTACTATTTAAAAGACCAGGATCTAATACCAAAATTCATATGACCTCGAGTGAGAGGAGAAGTGGAGCTACTTAAGTCATGGACACATAGAACATGCTTAGATACAGGACTAGGGCAGGCTTAGATATGGGCCAAGGTGGAGCAAGATCAGAAGATATAGATCTTCACTGCAAAAATGAAATGAAGCGAGATTTACTTAAGAAGAGAAAGTTCTATTAACTTGGAAAACTCAGCATACACATCAAACAGGGCATTTCCACTGCATGAGAAGAGAGACCTTTACATAAAGAAAAGCCCCTTCCATAAACTCAACACCTTATGTGACTGCTCATTAGCCAAAAGGAAACTACTGAAATTCCTAAATAGGATTTAAAATTTGCAAAGCACACCATAAAGGGCAAACATTGTATCAATGACAAACACAATACAGAGGATATGCATACCACTACAAAACAAACAAAACACTAAAAGGCAAACAAGTGACTAAACAACACATAAATCCTAGGACTGGTGCTCATCAAATCAATCTATATGACACTACTAATTTTGTACTATTGATTTTGTATAATATTAAATATGACCCAACTTTTGCCAAAAAAACAAAAGCATATTTTACTTTCATTGAGCTGAAACATAAAAGGCAACTAGTTTATGTCTTTATGATAAATACCTTCTCTGTCATTTATAACAAGAATAGCTACAGCACCAGCTGCCTGTACAAACTTGGCCTTTGTTGTGAAAGTGCAATTGCCTCGATGCACCAATGCAGCCTCTCCAGTAAGCTAATATATAAGGTTGTACATCACATGTATGAAAAGGAAAAGTCTGTTTAGGGAACACATACGCATATAACTCACAATGATTACTCATAACAATGTCATCCAAGTATAATATAGGTATAGAGGCACCTTTTCTCTTAGGGTGGTGCAGCTATCATAAGGGTCAGCTAGGACAAGACGAGACTTGTTCGCAGCTTTCTCCTTTGATACCACAGGCGTACCAAACCGAGCACTAACTCCAACATATTCTTCCCCCTCCCTGCCATTTATCCATGTCTGAATTTTCACCTGCAGATAAAGAACAGAAACAAATTTTATCACCAATAAAAACCATCCATCTACATACAGGAGTAGGGCAAATCAAGTTGAAATGGACCAATGGCATTGAATTTTTTTTATACAATGTTCTAAAAAATGGTTTTTTTCCTGCAAATGTATTATTGTACAAAGCATAAGACAGGAGAGATAGGAAGTGAGAAGTGGACACTGGACAGGCACTAAAAATTTTCTGAAACGACAAATGATGAGATCTAAGTCATAAAAGGATGGAACCATTAGAATAATAAATAAATAAACTAGTTCCTCACTATAAGACCTGATACCTCAAGCCAATAGTGTTCGGATCAGCCAAAAGAATTGAGAGTAAAGTTCAAGCCCACTTTGATACCATGATCAAATTTGTAAGGGTTAACAGAAGAATCAATAGAACCAAATCTCACCAAAATACCAAAAGAACCTCCTCACAAGTGCGAAACCCAAATGCAAGTGCTGAAAAACAGAAATGAACATATGCACCTAAGACAATAATGCCAATCACAGGAGAGAACATGAAAATTAGGTGCACTTAGGCTTATAACACTGTATTTTGGATAAAGATCACAAAACAAGATAATACAAATGAGACCTTGACTAAACCTAGTAATACAAAAAAAAAAAGGATAAGACTTGGCCATAACTATAAGTAATAATGATAAATGATACATGGCTTTATATACAGTTTGCATTAGTAATTCAAACAATGTTCCTATGATTGCAAGAAACTGGAAGTTCAGGATAACGAAGAAGAGGGTAAAGAAAAGGATCAGTAACTTATATCAAATGCTGTAAGAATTCATGAAAGCTTAATTTCTAGCTCAAGATTTTAGATTGGGGCTATCAAGTTTTTGAACTAAAGACAAACAGCAGATGAAGCAAACAAAATGGAAATGGTGACAGAGGTAGATAAACTCTCTAGAAGCATGTCAGTACTACAAGAAACGGCAACTTCAGCAATGCAAAGTGCCCATGAATCATAGAAAATAGTGGAAGATAGCAGCCTTTCATCTTGTCATTTTTTTCCTTTGGTCGAAATTCTCTTATATTGTAATCTTAAATCAGGTGCACTATCTTAGCTGCCTATCTTTGTGCATCAAACCTGACACAGATCTATCTTGTTCTTAAAAGAAGGGGGTTCTTAGGCCCAGGCAAAATATTTTTGAACTCTGATGCTATTAGAATTTTACACACAAGACAGGAAGGTATGGTTTGGCTGACATAAAAAGGAAGGGTGCAAATAATGTCCAAAAGAATATGTGTTTAATTTGCTTTTGTCGGGGGATAATATACAAATATTTAAACACCTGCCAAAAGAAAGGCATCTTTTTGTAACTCAGGAAAAATCTGTTAGTAGTTTAGGACCAACATTTTCCGCAGATAAACATACTACCAGTTGAAAACAACCATCTAACTTCTTTGGTTCCACTAACCCCAGAATGATTTTAGTACAGTGATAGCATGGCATTCAGCATAAGATGAATGCCTGAAAAATACAACTTCTTGAGCCTAAGATCAAGCTGTGACCTGAAATAAACATGGTGGGAAAGCTCAAAAACATTACAGTAAGGATACATACATACTCACATTAGCATCTCCTCAGACTTGAACACTTTTTTAAATGAGAGAAATTGCAGAAAAATAAAAGATTAGACTGTGCATGTGAACTCTACAAGCTATGCGAGCAATATTGTTAGCTTTTGGGGTTGCTCCAAAAGTGTTTTGACCTTTCTGGGAGAGAGTTAGATCTCCTAGCCCATTGGTGGTGCTTCATGGACGAATGGATGTCTTAGTTTAGGTGGATGCTTGACCTTGGTTAAAGTGATAGCATAATGCCCTTACCTAGAAGGTTGTGACCCTAATCAGCATGAGGACCGAATTACTAACCTATTGGCTGTACAGGATGGCGTAGTTGGTTGCTCAACTAGGAGAGGTAACTACATAGGGCAAGGAGAACTAGCCACTTGGAGAGGGGGACTTCGCAATGGGAGCTTGGGAGCATGTGATATATATACCAATGGGAGCTTGGGAGCACGTGATATATATACCTTGGAGGTTATACACTTGATTGCAGGACGCTTGTGATGGACCCGAACACATATATGTTGAGGAAGAGCATTTGAGCTTAGTGACCACATTGGCTAAAACATTCTTTTTATTTAATTAACTTGTAATTTCAAGAAATACTTTGCTCGTAAATAAATATGAAGGCCCAACAGCAAATAACCAGCAGACCCAACAAATAAACAAAAAATACCATGGTAAATAAATTATCCCAATTGTCTGTTCATTAATGCCGCATAAAAATATATTTGCTAGTGAAATAGATCAACCATCATAACATAGGCAAAAATAAGCAGCAATAGACTCAGCCAGCTATTTTATTAATTATATCAAGAAATTACATTATGAAAGCCATTTAAATGCAGAAATCGATTTACTGGAAATCTAGCTGGTTGATGGCAAAGCAAGCTGCTGCCAATTTATTTCTCCTAACTCCTGGAAACTGGTGCAGTTGGATCCTCCTTCCTCTGTTGTTAAGTGCCAATGGAGAACCTGAAATGATTCCCCCTCCAGACAAGCTAGGGTGTATGTTTCACAACCAAAACTATCGCCAGCAGCTAGGGTGGATAGTTCCACCACCAAAACTGGGATTTAAGTGCCAATGGAAAACCTGAAACAATTCCCCCTTCAGACAAGCTAGGGTGTATGTTTCACAACCAAAACTATCGCCAACAGCTAGGGTGGACAGTTCCAGCACCAAAACTGGGATCTTCACAAGGGTTTCCCCTTACACCATAAGCTACTAGAGCTCCCAAAACAATTATCAAAATATCAATAACCAATCATGTCTTGATATGCTCTCTTCTTTCTTTCTTTTTAAAATTTCCCCCCATCAAAATACCATGGGTTGCTACAATACCATGGTCAATACTGTTGAAAATAGTAGCGAGAAAGGTCTTCTTGACTTGTGCCTTAGACAAGAAAGACCATAAACAGTCTTTCTGTTGCCATGGTCAAGTTCGTGGTGTTTTGTACAAGTTCATGGAGCAGTTAACTCGTGCACACAGTCGGAGGCTCAATTATGTGGCTGTCCAAGTGCGAGTTTATATTTAGAAAAGGACGAGTGAGAGCCTCAGTTTCTAATTGAGGCAAGGGCAACTTAGAAGAGTCAGTTTGACTCAATTAACAAATCAATCACAAGTCCGAGTTCCAAAATTAAACTTGCCAAATATAGTATGAGTCAAAAAGCTTAAAAGGAGGACAAAGGTACATCATTGTACCATTATAGTTGAGCATGAGTTTGTGTAAGAAAGAGCTTCTTGCTAGGATAGCGTGTAAGCAGAAGCCTATACAAAGTTTGAAAAAGAGAGAGAATTTACTTGCTGATGTGCACTAGGATTTAGGGAGAAATTCCTAAATAACAGAGGCTCAGATCTGCGCTAGAAAATAGGGGCCAGATTGTGCAAGGAAAGAGGAGCTGGATCAGGGGTTCTTGCAGGGAGTTTCAGCTAAGTATTAGCAGAGATAACAGCTGTGTTTTCTATTTAAACAGTTTGCCTTGTAAAGAAATCTGATTGCTTGGAATTTTTTTTTCAATAAAATCTACTGCAAGGAGAGGGTTTTCCCAGTTGGGTTCCCTAGAAAAATAGTGTTATTGTGTGACTGTGTTCTTTATCTGTGTTTTTTTATTCCACTGCTTATCTATTGTATAGAAATCCTGTGTCTTGGTGCAAAGAATTTAGGTTCAGATTTATCATCATAGCAGTTGAAAACTTGAAGGATTTCAAAGAATTTCTACAAATACCATGGGTCATCAAAATACCATGGATTTTCCCTTTATAACCTTTTTTATTTAACTATTCATTTCACTTTTAATGTTACTTTTTCTCTCTCAAAGTGAAAATGAAGAATTAAATCGATCTTCTTGGAAAGGGATATTACAGTGGCACACATAAGAGCACATTAGAGACGCGTGGGTCACAATTAGATGAGTGCCTTGCATGAGGACACTTAGATAGTGGACCACCAAAGAAGAGGGAGCACTGGACAAACAACTTGTAAGAGAGCACACCATCTTGGAGGGGGGCGTTGAGCCCAAGGATGGCGGTCTGGGTGCAAGTGTAATGGATAATCGTTCAAATCCAGAAACGATTTCTGCAAGTTCAGGTGGAACTTCTTCTTGGATTTCCTTTGGAGTATCAGTCATCTACCTCCAAACTTGGCTATTCTGCTAAATTAGCAGAACTGCTTAATTTTAGCCGCAATATGACAACCTTTCAGTTGCAACGGAATCAAAAGGAATTTAAACTTTTGGTTAATTCCTTATCGCATCTGCTTTTTCCATAAACGTTATCGCGCTCACTCTCCGCCGTTGATCTTACCTTTCAATCTGACGATTGTTGGTTCACCCGATTAACAAAACTAATCGGTGATCCTCCACCATTAATCAAAGCACACTTGATCCAACGGTTAACAGCGATATCGGACGGAGATCTTGCGCGATGTTTACCCACCCAATAAAGTGGTTTTCTCTCTCCACCCAAGTGCTATGTGTCGGTCGATAAATGGAATCACTTGGAATTTCAAAAGACAACTTACCACTTTTTCTTCACCCGATAAACAGCTTTACTGATAAAACCACTTTTATTCCTTGACTGACGCACGAGCTTATTGGCACGCAATGACTGTTAGATCTATTGGATTTGTAGATCGGACGGTTCTAGACTCCTTTGGTTAACACGATTTGTCAGGTTTTCTTTTCTCTGTTCTGCCAACCTTAACACCTCCGCTACATTTAACTTGTCTCAAACCATATTCTCCGATGTTTTTAGAACATAATCAAATTATTTCAAAACACGGAAAACGCAAGATTGTGCGATACAATACAGATTTTACATACTCTAATTCAAAAACCAATTTTAAATCAACAGAACTCAGAGATATTTCGAAGGAATACAACGCCTCTGGGATTGACCAATAATACACAAATACACAGATATACAATTTTTGTAACTTAATCTTATATGGCCTAATCAAGCGAAATAAGTCAAAATCCCTTTACAATCGTTCAGAACTTACATAAATACCATTTCATTTTAACAATCAAATTCTTAAACCATGGATCGAATCTACCTAATCTTAGACAATACCTAATCTAGTTGATATGCTCCTTGAGAATCTCAACTGAATCTAAACAACTTGAATTAATTATAAAATCACTCAATCCCTAAATCCTAGCTCAAATCCTATCTAGAAAACTTTCTAAATTGACAGCTAAAGGATCCCACTCTTTTGCTTGTAAACTTTTTTTGTATTTTTTGAATAAATTCGAAGCCTTTTGTCTTCAAGCCTCATGCTCCTGCATTAGACTCTTGAGGACAAAAACTCTTCATAGGCTCCTGTCCATGAGCTCTTCTACAGAACTGCCCAACTTTTGTAGCATGGCATCTGTCATCCACGTAGCTTCAGCAATTGGTTGATCCTTCAATTTGACCAAATACTGAAAATACTCCTGTCCTCTTGTCTTCTTCAACAATTTCTTGTCCAAAATCCTCTTTGGCTTCAGGGGGTAGTTCAATTTCATATGCATTTGCAGAAAATTTCCTCAAGACTCTGCATGGTCCAATTTTCTTAGACTTTAGCATGTTATACTCCCTTTTTGGAAATCTTTCCTTCCTCAGGTGTGCTAAAACCAAATCTCCAACTTCAAAATTAACTTCTCTCTTCTTCAAATCTACTCTGCTCTCGTATTTTATGTTGTTGCCCTGTAATTGTTGTTTTACCTGTTCATGTATTGCTTGAACTTCTATAGCAAAATCTTCTTCTTTGGCACTTCTCATTTCAGCTTTTCCCAAATCTCTCAATTTAGACACTCCCCTTGGGTGCATTCCATAAACTAGAGGGAATGGATTCTGCCCTATACTCCTATTAGGAGAATCATTATAAGCATATTCTACGTGTGCCAATACTTGATCCCACTGTTTTGGATATTCACCTGCAAGACTTCTCATAAGATTACCCAAGCTTCTATTTACAACTTCAGTCTGTCCATCAGTTTGAGGATGAAAAGTAGAACTGAAACTCGGTTTAGTTCCAAGTTTCTTCCACATTGTCCTCCAGAAATGTCCAACAAATCTAGTGTCTCTATCTGAAACAATGCTCTTAGGTAACCCATGTAATCTTACAATCGCCTTAAAAAACAGATTAGCAATGTGAGTAGCATCACTGGTTTTATAACATGGAATAAAATGTGCCATTTTTTAAAATCTGTCAACTACTACATAAATCGAATCATGTCCCCTTTGAGTTTTCGATAAACCCAAAACGAAGTCCATACTTACCATATCTCAAGGCCTATCTGGTATAGGTAATGGAACATACAAACCTGTGTTTTGGCTCCTTCCCTTTGCATACTGACAGACTTTACAATTTTTCACATACTTTTCCACTTCAGCTCTCATCTTCGGCCACAAATAAAACCTGTTCAAATGTTCACAAGTATTGTCTGCACCAAAATGTACTCCAAGTCCTCCACTATGTTTCTCCTTGATTAAATTTCTCCCTCATAGAACAACTTGGTATGCACAGTTGATTTCTTTTAAACAATAAACCCTCTTGCAAGAAATAATCCAGCAAATTGCTTCTAACACAGTGTTACTTGGGAGCAAGAGCGAAAACAAGTGTGAGAGTGACATTTTCAGAAGCTCCCGGTTTGGGAGCGAATCCCGGAGCGTTTTTTATATAATATATCATATTTTTTATTATTTATATTTTTTTGATACAGTATATGTCACAAAAAAAAAATGTAGAATGACGATTTAGATATAAAAAACATAAAAAAAACATAGATTGAACCATATAACAACAATCATCTACATCAACCACGTTCACAAGTTAGTAACATAGTAACATACAACATATTGAGTCTCTTTCAAAATTCAATATATAACATTTATCATCATTGATCACCAAAGTTGTACTTGTAAGCTAAGTGTAACCATTACAACAAATAATATCTAACATGAAATGAAATGTTATAAAATGAAATGAAACAACTTTTAACTTTCATGAAGCATCATATTCATAATTCATTACTAATGAGTTATAATTGCCAACTTCAAACTTAAATTGTCATATTTTGTTTAAAAAAATATCATTAAAAATGAAAGAGTCAATAGTTATAAAAACTACTAGAAACTAGAAAAGACAAGTAAATCTATTATCTATTGCTTATGCTTGGGCCTCTTGCCACCACGAGAAATGTCTAGTTTTTCAGTCTTGTTGGAAAATCAGGATCTTTGTCATTAATATCACCCTCTAAGCATTAATATCCATAGGTATCTTTGTCATTACCTCTGTATATGTATAGAGATCTTTGTCATTAATATCACCCTCTAAGCATTAACATAAGATAGAAAAAGCATAGCATGTCAAGTCAAGATTTTGTTTGAGTGATGTGTACATTTTTAGGAGGGTCATGATATAGGAGTTCGACAACCAATGCCACTGACATCAAGGTACATAGAGGGATTGGTGCTCTTGATTAAATACGAGTTCCATACCCTAATACATGACAAAATTCAATGGAAACATTGCAATCCTGAAATCCTGAAAAACTGATAAGTTTGCTGGATTTTGAATGAAATCTAAAATTCTACTTTTTCCACATGAAATCCAATGAGGTCGGAACCACTCTCAAACATCCTGAGTCATTTCATAGTAATGTTAAAAATTTAAGTAAAAGTGACATTCTCCTTTTACTTTAAGAATTTAACATTACCATGAATCGCATATCAATACTAGGGCCATAGGCTTGATCATTAAGTTGCCCCACTCGAAACTTATTTGTTTCTTTTAAAAAAAATTGCATTTGGAACATTACTGCAAATTTTTTCAAAAAATTCTAAATGCTCCCGAAAAGGCAGGGAGCGCTTTTTTTGGGAGCGCGCTCCTGACCAGCTCCCAAGTGGATCCCACCCGGAGCGCGGATTGGATCAGAGGATGGGCCACTGAATGGAGAAAAACCTCAAGAAAATCTGGATGTTGAATTTCTGAACATGGGCTCTATTCTGGATGATAAGACTAATGAAAATACAGTGAAAAGGGACAAGGAACATTCTATCTTAAAAGATTTTGATATGGATGTTGGCGAACAAGGTGGTGAGTCTGGTGGAGAACTACAACAAGAACAACCTATTGATGAAGATCCATGTGGAGGGGATCACCACTCAGTTGAATCTGATGATATTGCCTCTCAAGTGATGCTAATCATACACTACTAAATTCTCAATATACTTCAAATTCAGATAAAAGCAATGAAAACCTAAATCCAGTAAACCAGGCCTTGGCATATGGTGTTATTTCGGATATGCAGAATGATATTATCTTTGGAGATGATCATAAAGAGAGGGGCGTGATTTTATGAAAGGTGTATTTAGTGAAAGTATCTTTAAGCCACTGACAGTCCCTTATGATGGCATGGAAACGAATCCTAGTTCTGATCCTAAGTTGTCCTCTTCATCTGCTAAAGAAGAAATGCAATCATTAGAAAAAATTGAATGCAAATCCTTTGTGCAGTATTGGTGATGCATTGAAGGAATGGAAAGAGAGAGTAAAAATATCAGATACCAAATCTCAAGATGGAAATGAAGTATTGGTAGGTATGCATATTCAAAAGGTGGATGGTATTGCCACATTGAAGGTTCCTGAACGGAAATCTGATTTGCATCATGATTCTGAGCTTGTAAATTTGCATTCAAATCATGGGGGTTACTTAAGTCCCAAGGAAAAAACTTGTTTAGATAAGTTGGAAATTCCTACAACTGTTGCTGTAGAGGGTCAAGAAATAGATAGCTATCCTAGACATGTATCAAAGAAAGCCAATGTGAATCTTCTCAAAAAGGACAAGTGCATCACTAGTTTTGGCAAAATGGAGAGGTCCAAAATACCTGAAGGCCATCATGTTGAAGGACATTTTGGTATGCATCATGTTGATAAATGCATACCAAGGACACATGAAGATGTTGGCAATACTCCCATAGCTTTTGAAACGGGTTCGCTTGGAGGAATATTTGAAACTACTGAAAGTGCTACAGGAAGCAAAATCAATGTAGCTGCTGGAGTTGCTTTAACATTTGCAAATGAAGCAATGGGGGATGTTTTGCCAACTACTCAGTTTGTGCCCATTTTAGATAAGACAGTTGGGAAGAAGACAGTACAAGAAACAAGTCATGATGAAATTAATTCAATGCCAAACATTCTCCCACAGAATGCAATGAATTTGTATCCTAATCAACTGTCCCTTCAAAACAGGTTACAGTGAATGGTGACATGCAATGACTTGTTGATCTTGTGAAGGATGCCTCTAGAGGTCTAGCTGATGTTATTGATATTTCTCATCAACATGAAGTGGATGGAATTAGAGATGACGATGAAGAATGTTCAACTTTATTTCGAAGTCAAGGCAAATGTCAAAAGGTCATTCAGAGGTGTGGATTTGGCATGTTGTGCATCTCTTCTTCATCAACTTGTGGCATTGAAAGAGGCTGCCCAGAGGAAATATGCCAAGTAATTTTGATTTGCAGGTCATTAACATAAGAAAATTCAAGCTTCATCATATATAGTAGAAACATTTGTCATCCTTGTGTTCATATCTTTGGTGAAGATGATAAGAAAGAGGCTGAGGTAGTAGGAGGATCTTTGATTACCTTGTCAGATGATAAAATTGATAATGTTGAGCTTGCATCTGGCAATGTAGTGGTCTAGTCAGGATCCAATGGGGTTGCTATTGATGTGTCTTCCAACTCAAAATCCATTACTAGGCTTTGTGGTATTATGAAGAACCAAAAGCACGAAGCAGACACTCGAGCAAGGTAACGGAAAAAAAGAAAAATTGATACTCAGGCAGACAGCCTTTCAAAGTCAAAGAAATTAGAGGCCTTCAGTGTGCCAGATAAATTTGGCTCGAAACAAACTACAAACAGACTATCTGGCATGTCTGCAGGAGATTCCAGAAAGCAAGTTCAACAAAGAAAGAAGACTAGCCGGTCATCTGATTCTTATAAAACTCTTGAGGAGCCAATGGCCCTCTGTATGAAATCTCCACAGGGATTTGCCTTGACATGAAAAACACAGTTGAAGGCACATTTGAATGTTTTGGGCAATTAGATATTTCAGGAACTAGAATTCACTAACTTACAGGCTGTATTCGGGTGGTTTTTAAGTGTGCGTCAGATGCATGAGCAAATTATAAATATGCAACATGAAATAATTATTTTGGTCAAACTAATGTGAAGTTTAGGCTCAAGCAAGTCTGTCAACTGAAAGAGGAAACTGTTGTATTGCAGAACAACCCTGAATCACTGAAGGGAACTATGGCCTTCCAGAGCACTGCTGAATCGTTGAAAGAGAGAAAAATAAGTTGTAAAGAAGTGCCTTCCTCAGTGCCAAATAATGAAATATGGGATTTGGATCCTTTAGGGTCATATGATGGGCCTAAGGTTGAAGAAGCACTGGTAGATTGCACTCCAACATACGAGGTTCAGTCATCATCGTTAGTCCAGTTGAAGTCCCGCTTAAAGAAGCCAGATGAATTGGGGAATAACAGTGCTAAAGAATATGCACATGTAACATTCCTATTAGAGAAGGAATTAATAATCAACAAAAAGTCGTCAAATTACAGGGGTCAAAATACCAGTATATGGAAGATGTCAGAAAATGTCTCCAGTACATCAAAGAAGGGGAACAAAGTGAGCAGCAACAAGATTCCTCATTGCTTGAAGACAAGAATGTTGGGAAGGGGGGACTGTAATGTTCTCGAGAAATTATTGTCCAAGAGAAGAAGTAGCCTATCGATCCCTGTAGGCTATAGTCCTCAATAAAGGGGAAAACCCCAAAATCCTCAATATCTAGGCGGGTTTTGGATCAATTCATTTGTTTCTTGAGCATTAATGGCGAGGGTTTGAAGACCCCTTTCATCTTCTCAATTTCAGTGGTGAAAGATTCCACCCTAGTTGACACCATTCTATCTTTTTTCTCTATTTTGGCACAAGAATTATCATCTGGAAAACAACAAGGTTCTTGTTTGCATGTTGGTGTTTTTCTGGACTAGGTTTTGTGAGGGCATCTCCTTCAAAGACAGTATCGAAAGCGAGTTAATTCCTGAAGAAACTGTGTTCTAAGGTTGAGCAGCACAGGGAAATGAGGTTTCTGTAGCATCCTAGCAAGACAAGGGTTCCTGGTTGAGGAAAAACAGGTCTCTGTGGGTGCTTTCGGATTGGATTGCGTATTCCTATACCATGATTTCGGTTTCCTGTGGCTGAATGCAGATCACTGTGATGGGAGTTCACACAAATGTGACCTGATCTTGGTCTCCTATAGCTAATTGCAGACCCCTGTAGTTTGGTTACAGATCTCGTGGCTTGGACGTCATGGCTGGAAACTCAGGTTTTGTACTCGTTGCTTGTGGCTTGGAGCTCTGTGTTGGATTTAGACTAAAGCTATTAACATTCAGGGCCCAGTTGACTCAATTCTGTGGAGAAGACACCTTGAACAGACCTGTGAAGGCACCTTCCTTATCTCCTGGTGGCTCAGTTCTGTAGTAGAGAAAGTTGAGATCATACAGGAGAAAGGTCAAGGTTGGGCTCCTGAAATTTAGAATTGGTAAAGGGCCCAATGCTGGAGTATCTTCGGGTTTGACATTGTAAATACTAAATAGGCTAAGGTTCCATATAGGTTTGAGGGTTTATCTGAACTCAAATTTCTAAATTGTGGCCCCTGGTTAGGGCATCCCATCTGTTGTCCAGAAGTCATTTATTATTGTGTGGGGATTATATTTGTCTTATGGAACCGAATTTGTCCTAAATTGAACTACATATTGTATGGAGTTGCGTTGGCAGATTATACTGTATTGTTGAACAATATATTGTTTATTGAGGTTTTTATATTGTTGATTGACAGGAATTGAACTGCTGGATGATATATTGTTTGTTGCCTCATTGAAATAAATTTGACTGTTCCCAATTGTATTGAATTAAACCACTGTACTAGAAATTGAATTAAACCACTGTACTAGAAAAAGAAATAGTAATTGTGATAGGAAACCCTAGGGAAAAATTACCCTAGATCACTATAGATGCCCACAAGCACCCCTTTTGGGGAAATGAGTCTCCCACATTGGGGAAATGTTTCCCCATGTGTTTCCTTGAGTTTCCACAAAAGGGGACATGGGGAGACATTTCCCTAAGCATCCCCATGTCCTAGAAGACTATATATAAGAAGAAAGATTGACCTAGTATGGCATCTGTCTATCAAGGATGAACTCGATCTGTAATTACAAGGGAAGAAATAGTGCATAGCATCTAGAAGAAGCAAGCAACTCCATTGTAAAGGGAGTAAAGGACAACGAAGAAGTAGATCATAACTTCATCTTGTTTCTACCTAAAAGAGCAATACAAACTGAAATAAGAAGTGCGAATTTGCAAGAGATAAGAGTGTAGACCGGGAATTTCAGAAGTGGCAGAAAGGAGACTCCATTTGGCTTGGATACTGAAGTTGAAATCATATTGACTCAGGAAATTTTGTCTAGCCTTCTTGAAATCCTGACTCGGTGGATGGACGAAAGTCTGTCTTGGTCAAAAAGATCCTGGTTGTCTCAAATTTGATTTGAATCTACTAGTGGAAGAGTTTGACTGGGTTTCCCCCTACTTAGGAGGTTTTTCCCTGGCTGAGTGCCTACATCTTGTGTTCTTTTCTTGTGTTTGTGATCTTCATTTGTTTGGCAATTATCTTGATAATGAAGGAACATAATAAATATCAAAAGAAGTAATATAACCTCACAAGAACTTGTCAAAAGTAAGAGAAATTAATCTAAAAGAAGACCCAATCATGCTGCCCTAGATTTCTCAACTCAAAGCACTTGCCACACTAATTCCACAGTAAAGAAGACTAGGGTGGGATGCAATGGAGTCAGGATCAAGAGGTTCAATTGGGGGTTGTGTGTAATCTGCTACTCCAGAGATGCTACAACAGCCACCATATTCTAACAGTGAAGATGATAATAATGTGGAGTGTGAAAGGAGGCGGGTCTTGAGAATCCCAATATTATCTTGAAATGGGAGCTGGACAAGGATTTTTGTGCCCTATCTGCATGCAGACAATGAAGGATGCATTCCTCACAGCATGCAGCTACAACTTCTGTTACATGTGCATCGAGACTCATCTAAATAACAAGAGAAATTGCCCTTGTTGCGGCCTCTATCTTACAAACAATCAATTCTTCCACAATTTCTTGCTAAATAAGCTTTTGTAGAAGACATCTACTTGTCAAATAGCAAGCACCACTTCACTGACATAACATCTCTGCATGCTGCTACAACAGGGAGTAGAAGTTTTAATAAAGGAGCTGGGATGTCTCTTGACTCTTCTTGTTGAGAAGTGAGAGATGGAACAAGAGGAAGTTGAAACTTGAAACTAATATGGAGATACTCCTAAACTTCCTGTAATGATTGCGGTAGAGGAAACTTGTAGAGTTGAATGAGCTTTTGTATGTGGTGGCCAAGGTGGGAAATTTCAGCAAAAAGAGGCTGAAATCAAAGCACAAGCTTGTCTCAAGGGATGTAAAAGAGAGAATTTTCTTAATTTGATTCCTAGTCTCTTTGAAGGAAATGATGAGCATTGTGGTGTTGTTGGGGGTTACCATGTGCAGCCTCATCAGCACATATGGTAGAAGCAGATGGTATGTTCATTCTGAAGATCAGTTAAACTTTAGAATCAAGAACACTAGAGGGAATAATATAAGTGATTGACAATGAAGCTTCTAGTGTTGAAGCCATATCAATCAAGAATGTACAAGCGAGCTTGAGCCATAGCCAGAATCAGAATTGTAGCTAGAGTCAAAGCCATGAGTGTGATCGATTTGCGGTCATCTTCAAATCACCATTAGTTTGTGGTCATCTACAAATCGCCATTTGCAAGCATTTCCAATCATTAGAAGACATAAACTTCTAGCCAATGTTCCGAGAACTGTTGAGCCTTAGAGCCAAGTTCCAGAGTTTGTGGTCATCTTCAAATTTCCATTTGCGAGCGCATCCGGTTAGTAGAAGTCATCAACTTCCAGCTAAATAAGGAAATGTTTCGGGAACTGCTAAACCTGAATTGGTGGTCAGCCTTGAACCACCATTTTGTAGAAGACTTTGGCTTCTGCTACCCATTGGGTTTGTGGTCATCCCAAAACCACCAGATTCAAAGAGCATATTCAATTATTAACAGCTATCCTTCATCTCTCTGTTTTGACTCTCATATGACATACACCCCTTTGAATTAAGGGGGAAATGTTAGACACCTAATCCATTATAGTTATGGTGAAGGAATACGAACTGTCATTGGGAGTCCAAGGGATCTTGGAAGAAGAATCCAAAGGTAACAAAAACGTGAAATGTAATCCATGCTTACCTTTCAATTTCTGGTGCAGTCCAACACTCTCGACCATGTGTGGTTCAAAAACATAAAAATGTCCCACCAAAAATTTGTTTAAGTTTGTCATTGGGAGTCCAAGGGATCTTGGAAGAAGAATCCAAAGGTAACAAAAACGTGAAATGTAATCCATGCTTACCTTTCAATTTCTGGTGCAGTCCAACACTCTCGACCATGTGTGGTTCAAAAACATAAAAATGTCCCACCAAAAATTTGTTTAAGTTTGTCCTCATGCTGTTCACAATGAATCACATCCTTTTATCAAAGGCAAGGGTCACCATTGTTTACAATCCTTCTCAGATTCGAGGCCATTTATTGGGCTGTTCATTCTGAGGCCTTCTCAAATTGATCTCATTTTCAGAATACAGAGAGTTTCATAGCTCAATACCATATTGTAATGAATAGCATTTTCAGGTGTCCTTTTTAATCATGTTTTCAGAGGGTTTTATCATGTTTTTTTTTAATCTATGCTACCACTTTGTATCTTACATTATTGTACCTAGCTATCCCATTTATCTATTATGCTTATTTGTGTTAATTTCACTAACCCCAGCGACTGGCAATTTATTCTCTATTAAATACCCTGCTGAAAATTAATTCACTGAATAAAATCACTGCTGGAATTTTAACAGTTAAATAAAATATAAAAACAGCAGAAACAAAATTGACCAATCTCATACACATGCACACAAAAAATTATGCCCTTCAAATCTGCTGCCCATTAACATTAGTTTTGCAGCACACAAGGGCGTCCTTTCCAAGGAAATTAACTGTCCATTGATGTAAATTACAAATAGAAAAACCTAGAACTTTTCCAGTTGATAAAAACCCTCAAAGAGTCAAAATGTGTCATTTGATCTTGCTGGCTGCTGGATATTTCTCCCTTGTAGCCCCTTGTTCTCTTCCTTTAGAATCTGCATACTTGGATGAATGTCCTCGACCTAATCATTGGGAGCCTCACTTATCTCATTGTCTTGTGCTTGATGTGTCTTTTCCCTTAGCCTAGCCTTTTTATAAGTTGTTATTGGCCGAATCCACAACCCTAATCTTCAAAGTGATTGACGGTTGAGATTATATTTCAATTTCACTTGAAATCAATGCTTGAGATTCATCTAATTCATTAATGCAAATAACCTTTACATTTTATTAGATAAATTCACTTTTTCTTATAAAAGGAAATTGTTCTCTTCCTTTAGAATCTGCATACTTGGATGAATGTCCTCGACCTAATCATTGGGAGCCTCACTTATCTCATTGTCTTGTGCTTGATGTGTCTTTTCCCTTAGCCTAGCCTTTTTATAAGTTGTTATTGGCCGAATCCACAACCCTAATCTTCAAAGTGATTGACGGTTGAGATTATATTTCAATTTCACTTGAAATCAATGCTTGAGATTCATCTAATTCATTAATGCAAATAACCTTTACATTTTATTAGATAAATTCACTTTTTCTTATAAAAGGAAATTGCTTTAATAATTCCGTTAACTTGTTGAATGGTGTTGTAGTTGATGCCAACATTGGGTCTTGAACGCTCTTTATATGTTTGGTTTGCATTAATTAAAGCTCCAAAAGACTGAAAAACCCTAGAATCCTTTGAAACTTCAAATAGCCCCATACTTGCTGAAGATTTTTGAAGATGAAGATCAGTAAATTTGCCTTCGTTATCATCACTAGCTGATGCTCCTTGTGCCGATTCCAACGATATATGGCTCATCATGAGACTCCTCATGGTTTGCAAGTTATGCTTCTTGAAAAGCCAAAGATCCCTTATTGTGGTCAAAGGTCCCTAAAAGAAGTGACGTGGCAGTCTATTATTAGCTGACACCTCAAAGAAGACAAAAGGATTTTCTTCAAGGAAATTAATTAAAATTATTTTTGATGTTTCAACCGTAATTTGGCTAGGGTTTGGCTCCAATTTAAAAATTCAAAGTTTGAACTCATTTCCCTCCATTATTGGTTGGCTCCATTAAGTGCCCCCATCTTCTCTATAAATTGAGATGATTTTCTCCACAAATGGTATGGACTTAACACTATATCATTGGAGATTATCTGCAACCTAGGGTGGTAAAGCGTATTTGATGTAGGAAGGTTTTTTTGGGCTTAGGACTCGTTGGGCATTCCTAGGGTACTCGTTTCTCCTCAATATGATGCACAACACGCTGATTTGAAATCAGTTTTCTCTGTGACCTATTCTGGAAGGTCGATATACTAAAATTTCCTTCGGCTTAATGCTTCATCCTTGGACTATGGGTATTTGTTTGGGCTTACATAAGAGTAATTTGAAGTGTTTTCTTGAAGTCAAGTCGAAGGTTTTGCAGAAGAGAAATTTGGCCTTGTGCTAGGGAAAAACTTGAGCATGGAATTTTGTGACAGTTTTGAGGCATCCTTTTGGTATATTTTTTGTTTTTCTAGGCTTCATTCTCTACGGCCTGTACAATGGTGAAATTTAGAGCACAACGCTTAAACAAAGGATCTCTTTTTTTTTGTAACATTGTTGGATACAAAGGGGAAATAAACCATACTCGGCCTTTACCAAGGCCATTCTGTGGCCTGTTTGAACTCGTGAAGCTCATAACAAAGTCAATGTTGCAGGTGCAATTGTGAGCATGTGACTTCTCCTAATGTGGTGAAGGCATTTTTTTGTCCTGGCAACATTAACACTCCTCAATGTTAACACCCTTCAATCAATGCAAACCCGTAATGCTTGCGGTGATGGATGAAGTATAACCACGTAGAGGAGCTGGTTCGCTTATTTTCCCTGGCACATTTGAATTATTAGACGACTTGTTGAAAAGATTACTCTTGGATAAAATATATAAAGAACCGTGGACATGCACACTGAGAAGTTTTTCTTGACTGGTCATATGCGTGGCAATTGTGCCATGGATAGATTATCAACTGTGATTTATATATGCCTTGGTAAGCAGTGAACGACTCACATATGGTTAGGGTAATGCGATGCTGCCAAAGTTGTGTATAATTGCCCGGTCAGATCTTAGCGGACTCGAAAGACCGATATCCATACTCGTCAACTCTATTATACATCTGACTGGAAGTCCTTAGCGTTATTTCAATGGTTGAGGAATCTACTGTGGGTGGAGCAGGGGTTATTATGGCAAAATAGATATGTTGAGGCATAGCCAATGACCATATACAAGTGGGTTCACGATGACAACTTATATTGAAAGCCGCTTGCTTTGATCGGTCAAAGCCCCCCTTTTGATCTTTACTATATACGTAGTCATACAATCATACTCAACATGAAGTTGTGGTTCCACCTCTCGCTCCTTCTAAGAAAGCCAAGTCCATTGGACATTGGAGTTGGTATCTAACTATGGTTCGATAACAGAAGGTCTCAAGGTCGAGTTCAACTAATTGATTGCTTTATAGAGTTTTTTTTACTCATGCTTTCCATATTGTTAATTGAATAATGAATAAGAAGCTTGCAAATATGCAATTTGTCGCACTATTGATGGAAGTGGGAATTTGTAGAACAATTACTTGAAATGGACAATTTGTAGGACATAAGTTATTAATGGTTTGGAGGACACATTTTTAGTCCAAATCAAAATCCGAAAGAAGCACTGAGATCATAATTCAGAGATAAACCTTGTTGAAGACATGAAAACTAGATATTATACGTCTTGAAAGTTTAAGTGTTGTTTGTGGATGTGAAGAAGTTGTGACTTTGCATTCTTGATATTGAAATAAAGAAGTCAGTAACATGCATTGCAAAAGTATCCTCTGGTGCAACAACAGTCTTGTTTCCCTAAAGTGGCAGAGGTACATCTTTGAGGCAAGGTCATTAGCAGTGGGTAGACCTATATTGCACATCCTTAAGTTTGGAAAACAAATTGTATGATTGCTGGTGGTAAGACAATGGGTGCAAATTGTACAGTACAAGTTATTGCAGAATTGATAGTATATTGATGCAGAGGCACTAGGCAGTTCTTGAGCAGGAATAAGGGTGGTAGGGTGGTGCAAGGTAGGATAGTGGAGTATACATTAGGTCAGAGCTTGAGAACACTTTAGGGCGACAGGGAGGTGCTAGGGCAAGTTGGAGCCTACATAGGGCATTGGAGCATCCTTACAGTTGCAGCTAATAAACAGGGTATTAGAGCATCCTTTTGGTTGGAGCCCTGTAAACTAGGGCGTTGGAGTGTCCTTCTGATTGTAGCTGGTAAATAGGGCGTTGGACCGTCCACCAAGTTGGAGCTTGTAAACCGGGGGGTTGGAGCCTCCCTTAGTTGTAACTGAAAATATTGATGTACATTTTGTTGAAGATAAATATTAAGAAGCATTCAGTTGTTTTTGACTCGGAGGGGTTTCCACCAAAAAATCTTTTGGCTACTGTCTTGATGTTTGTGCATTGTTGAATGGTGCTATTTACTATTCATGTGATATTGAATTATGGTGATCTAATGGTAATGATAGTTAATGCTTTGTGAAGCTAAAAATACTAATTAAAGAGAAATATTGATTCACCCCCTTCTAAATATTTCCAACATAATTAAAATAATTTTCTAAGGTTAAAGGTTCTTTGGATGACTTCCTCACGTCTAGACACTTGACTTGTGTGGAAGTACTTGTCTATTGGTACTATCATCAACACTTTGTTTGACATCAATAAAATTATTATGCTGATAGCGTGTCTATTTTAGAATAGCCAAAATATTAATTTAATTATTATGCTAATAGGCGTGCCTATTTTGGACTAGATCTTCCAAATTTTTAATTTAATTATCAATAATTAATAGGTGGATGGTAGGGATTTAACCTTATGGAATATTCACAAAATATTTTAATAGACCCTTTTTGATTTTCAATTTAATTAAAGAAATGTTAAAATTAATTTAGAAATGAATATATATTATATATATATATATATATTATATATATATATATATATTTATATATTTTATTATATATATATATATATTATATTGATATTTTTTGATTGTGGAATTGAGTTATGTTTCTTGACATGTGCATTGTAGCCATGGTATTGTAACAAACATATTTATAGGTTGCGAAACTCCATGATATGTGGGGTGATTCCCATGAATAGGAACTTAACATGTTTTTCTTTTTATATTAATAATACAAATTATTATTTAAATAAGTTATAATTTAGTTAGCTTTAATGATTTTTAATTTTTTTACAATGTGAGATGTATAACGAGGTAAGTGTCTTGATGCCTATCGAAGTTTGCCAGCCATTTAATTTATGTGGCATCACTTGTTCTGCCCTATCTTATTTAATGCACATGAACATGCTTGCCAATCTATTTATTTTCTAAAGTAACCTACAGAGTGATTGCTTTGTATCATGTGTACCCTTTAAGTGACCTATAGATTCATAAAAAACACACTTTATTAACATGCAGGCCGTCCAAAATAATGACACAATTTTTGAAAGTTTTTATACTTGTTGAACCTTAGATTGGTGCAATAAGTAGTGAAAATATGCCACTAATCACAATGGATAAGAAAGTGAGGTAACTTTCTAATTCCTTGTAAAGTTGTTGTTTACAATTTAAATATATGAAGGTTTCCCTATTTATTTTGAAGCTATAATTTGTAATTTATTTTTTTTCTCTTATATAATATGACCCACTCTAAACTTGCTGTTTCCTGTCCATTTGGTCAAAGTTTCAAGCCATATCGCATATCTCTACATGCATTCTGTAAACTTGTGCGACATAGGTTTACACCTCTTGGATACTGGTTAGCTCTAAGGGATTCTAGTCAATTGCTTGTTCTCTATACCTGAGAATAACATAGATATACCCTGGAAAGTGATATCCTGCTTTTTACTTGAGAATAACACAGATATACTGTGGAAACTCTAGTGTGGGGTTACCCAACAAATATCGGGCTTCTTTTTCAACTTTAGGAGATATGTTTTCTTGCAACAGTTACTCAAGAATTTTCTCTAGAAAATACCCAGCAGAAGATCTCAACCCTCTCTCTCTCACTTGGCTCTTCTATGGCCCACACGCATGGCCCAGCAGAAAACTTCTACATACAAAGAAACTCGGCTTCTTGGCCAAAGAGAATACTCGGCCGCTCTGCTGATATTGCAGATCAATATCTTGCTCTAGCTAGGTCAATCTAGCCTTTTCTTGCTCTCGCTGAACTCGGGCCAAATCGAATGTGCATCTCCTTTGGCTAAAAATTCTATTAAAATGATCAAACCCTAATCTCAAGCGAAATCCCTAATCTCAACAATTGAGATTAGATCTCGACTCGCTGAGATCAACGACTATGACTTAGTCTGTTGTTGACTTATTTTCACTTTCATAAAAAGGTACCCAACAATTAAATTAAATTGCCATCGAAAGTTTTGACTTAAGAAATTTATTAATTAACTGCCGTAGGAGATAATTAAGGTGACTCGCTACATGTTATGACACATGATCCATGAAGACTCACCTTCCAAGCTACAATCTCAACAGTTTGATAAAGAATTGTGTAAAATTCCCAAAACACAGTGAACTTTGCATTGATTATGAAAATTTGGGGAATTTCAAGCTTATGATAAAAAATGGTGAACCCTGTGACAGAGTTTATAAATATGTACAGGCATAATACTATGCAGATATGACATACAGGGTACACAAATACAACTAAGTTGCATTGTAAGGGGAAATGGATATGCGTTTCTAAAATGGAAACACACTAGAAATGTGTCCCCAAAAACTTTGGAAAAGGGGAAATGTGATATATATATAAACTTGGAAAAAAACACTATGAATAAATGAGGAAGAACATTTAAATTACAAACATAAATGAAAAGCAATGTTCCACCATTTCTTGTAATAGGATCCTCATCATTAGTATCAGCCTTTATCTCCACCTCAATTCTCTAGGGATATCAGTCAACACCACCCAATTTTGATGAAACTACCTAATCCAAGCTTTAAATCATGGTATGAAGAAATTAGCTTGCGTAATCAATGATTTTAGTTTGAGTGAAGGGTACATTATTGCCAAGGTCACGACAAAGGAGTCCAACAAGCAAATATCAATAACATCAAGGTACATAAACGGCTTAGTGCTCTTGTTTAACTGCCAATTCCATACTGTCATACATGGAAGAATCTAAAGAAATGCTACAATCCTACCAATTTTGAAATCCTGAAACTTGTTAAGTCTTCTGAATTTTGAATGGGATATGAAATTCTACTTTCTCCATATGAAGTCTGATGAGGTTGAAAGTTGAAACCACTCTCAAACATCCTGAAACAATTAACAATAATGTTAAAAATTAAAATGATGAAAAGGAAAGATAAAGGAAATGCCACTTTTAGTTTAAAATTACCATTAATCGTGAACATTAAATCGGACAGCTAAATCAAGGTAAAATTGGACAAGCTTCATTTGGAAACATGTTATACAGATGGTGAAACATGTTTCAGTCCGTATGAAACGTGTTTCCCGCATGTGAAATGCATTTCAGTCACGTTTCAGTGTTTCTATACAGAGACGGTGCTGATATGCATGGGGGCCAAAATCATATGTAGTTAAAAAACATTTTTTTGTAGTATGCTTGTCGTAATGGCTTCCATCCTTTTTGGTGTTGTCAGATTGGAATGCATCATCTGAATAGAAGGGATAATAGAAACGGTTCAACTCTGGTCTTAGGGGAAAGTTGGAAACATTTGTTATGTAGAACTGCAGTTATATTAAATGATGACATTTATCAAGCCTATCTTTCTGTTGCAGGTTTGGTGGAGTCTGACCCACAGGAAGCTCTTGCTGGCTTTGCTGAAGTTGTGAAAATGGAACCTGAAAAAGCAGAATGGTATGGTTTGATTCTATTTCAAAATATGGAACGCTTTTTTTATTATAACAAGAGAATCGTTTATGAAAGCAGGCACCTTCAACTCTTCCAAGAGAGGTTGAATAATTATAAAGCCAAACCACAAAGATTTGGTTTGCTAATAAATGTTTGTCAATTTCCATGCATTTCAGCATGAGTCAACTCTACTTTGTCTGCAGAATGTGATGGAATTTTAGTATGCTTGTACTCTGTCAACAATGGTATGGGTTTCAAGTTTTATTCCTTCATTTGGAGAAGTTATGGTAAATTTGGTGGTTTTTATCATTTGCAAACCAGGGGATTTAAGGCTTTGAAACAAACTGTCAAGCTGTACTACCGCCTTGGAAAATACAAAGAGATGATGGATTCTTATCGTGTAATGCTGACATATATTAGATCAGCAGTAACACGAAACTACAGTGAAAAATGTATAAACAACATCATGGATTTTGTTTCTGGTTCTGCCAGCCAAAACTTTGAACTCCTTCAGGAGTTTTATCAGACTACACTCAAGGCCCTTGAAGAAGCAAAAAATGAGGTGAAGTTTTCATTTGTTCCTCCTAGTTGATGTTAAATGTCAATATTGTGGTATGATTGACTTACATGGACTGAAATTATATGCGACAGAGGCTTTGGTTTAAGACCAATCTAAAGCTTTGCAAGATATTTTTCGATATGGGAGAATATGGTCGCATGAACAAGGTATCCTTATATTACTGGTGTGTTGCTTGGCTACTTTGATATATGATACAGTCCTATAAAATTAAATTTCGGGCTAATGGACTATTCTCTCACAGATACTTAAGGAGCTTCACAAATCTTGCCGTAGAGAGGATGGTTCAGATGACCAGAAGAAAGGCACTCAACTTTTGGAGGTTTACGCAATAGAGATTCAAATGTACACTGAGACAAAAAACAATAAAAAATTGAAGGTAAACATCCACTACTGTTAATGTAATTTTTGCTTTTGACTATGAATGAGCTTTTGCTTTGCAAATGATCAATAAAATTCACAGGAATGAAGATCCATTGCTCATACCAGTTTAGTTTGAGGCAGGATTTGCTACTCAAGCGAGTGAAATCAATTATCATATTTACCAAGTTTCTGAAAGTTACATCAGAATATGTAAAATTTCTTTTTTACTTGGGAAATGTCTTTAGTTGTTGCAGTGTGCTGCCTAGCTTTAAAATTTGTCTAAATGTTTTCGAGTGTTAGAAGGATTTTTTTTTTTTGCCAAGGAAAACTTTGCAGGGAAACTGCTGGACTTTTCCCTGCATTTCATGGATGGTACACAGTGTAAACCTATCAGTGCTAATTACACTGACTGACTGAATAGGGACATTGAATGAAGCATGCAACAGAAGCAGGCAGCCTGGAGGATTGACCCTGCTACCTTCATGAAGCTCAAAACACTTGATTACTCAAGCTATGTAGCTTATTTGTTTTTTTTTTTTTTGACAAAACCAGAACGAGAATATTATTTATAAAAATAAGCATTGTGGATGCAGCAATTACAACAAAAGAGGGGCTATTCCAGCTATGTAACTCACACACACTACTCCTTGGAATGCGGAGTGGATCGAAAAGTCTGATTTCGTTGATATCTAAATTAATATGCCTGTATGCGTAAATACACCAAAAGACTTGCAAAATTTGTCAAAATTTACAGCACATAATAACCGACAGGAGGTGGGATTACATCTCCGGGCACTTTACATAAACTGATACAAAAACATAGCATCATCAAGATGTTGGAAATACTGAGAGGGTTGAATCAATATTTCTTTTCAATTGTTATTTTTACCAGTTAAGATCACTTATAATTAGAACACAAAATGAACAATGATAGAATAATAATTTTATTAATCAATGACGAGGACTCCAATCCTCTTTACAATAAATACAATACAATAATGTGTAGGGTTCCAACCCTACATGAAGACACCAATCTTCAATCTCCCAAGCTCCACCCTGTATTTTTCCATGCTCTGACTTGGACTTTCCAAGGCTCCAACCTTGTCAACTTTGAGGCACCAACCTCTAGGGCTCCAATCCTATCTCTGGTACAGGCTCCAACCTAATATATTGAGGACTCCTATCCTCTAGGGCTCCAACCCTCTTCTGGTATATGCTCCAACCTGATATATTGAGGACTCCTATCTTGTAGGGCTCCAACCCTCTTCTGGTACAGGCTCAAACCTGATATATTGAGGACTCCTATCCTCTAGGGCTCCAACCCTCATCTGGTACAAGCTCCAACCGAATATACTGAAGACTCCTATCCTCTATCTTCCAAGGCACCAACCTTGTCTTTATGAGGCTCCAACCCCCTTCTTCAATTTGTCAAGATAGGTTTAGTAATTGTTCACAACTCCCAATGTCTTCTTCAACAAGGCCTGTTTATCTTCAGTAATGCCTCCACTTAATCTCTACGTCACTTCATCAATGACAACCTTGCTTTATCATGAAGGTGTCTTTGCAACTCTTCATGGTAACCAAACAAAATATCCAAGGTTACTCCATGAGGACTTCAGCATAATGTCTCCAAGTCTTATGTTCTTCAAGTATTCCCTGCAAATTCAAGCACAAATCCAAATTTGTTGTTCTTCAAATTTGAGGTTCTAATCATACAATATTGTCCTTTGTTCCAGATTGTAATATCACTGGTTCGAGCTTATTTCTCGCAGGTCCAAGGTAGTGATTGTACCTATCATAGAGACAGTCTTAGTTTCTCCACAGGTGGTTGATCCTATTCTCCAAACTGAGGTTAAGTAGCCTTCACATTGGTATAGACTTTTGCAACTGAGTTTAGGTAGACTATCCCACTGTTTCCAAACACAGATCCGAACTCTGGTTCCCTTCCACAGGTATCCGAACTAAGGCTTAACTCCACTGATCCAAGGTTATCAATAATCCAAGCTTTTTACAAATTCAAGATAGAGATATAGAACTGATCAGAGCTACTAAACGAACCTCCATAGGACTATCCTTCAGGTCGAGGTCTGCACTTCTGCTGAGCTACAAAAGGTCCGTGCTTTCGCATATTCGCTGTAGCTTCGAGCTTCTCACAGATGTCTGTTCTACTTAGTTCGACCCTTCCAATTGTGATTGTCCACAGAATTGGGCTTCATCGGAAATGTCCCATAGATCCGAGCTCTTAAGGCTTTATCTGCTTCAGATATCTAGTGATCCTTCTCGACTTCTAAGCCTCCTTTCCTTTATCAAGTTCACGAGTTGTGAACTGTATCTTCCTCTCTGTGATGGATGACTAAGATCGATGCTTGATAATGAAGTATTTGACTTGTATTTATATGAGTTTCGCCAATAAACTAAAAGACACATTTATTAAAGGAGAGGCCGACTTGTGCATGGGGTGGCACATTAAAAGTATATCGGAAGGGGTCTTTGTTAATAATCAACCAAATATAACATAGATTCATTGTTTACGAAAACTATATTATAATTGCAACATAAGAGGGGTTATAACTTTTAAACAATGCGAAACCATATTACAATGGATGCGGGAGGTCCCACATGACACATCATCACTTTACTCTCGCATATCGCAACTACACGGATATCGAAGATTTTTAATTTGTGCACATGCCAAAGTTTCAATGTCAACAACGCCGATATTCCTATAGCACATATCGCCACTACTCGCTTTGAACTCCTACGCAACTGATGCAGTATTTCAATTAAATTGTTTTGATAATCCAATTGGGCCTGCAACCATATCAAAATCAAAGGATTTTACATGACACGCCTGCAAAACTTGTGATAGGAAAGTACTGATGCATGAACAGGATATTACAATATAAAACATTATAATAAGGCTAGTTGGGTCCGCAAAGCATATTGCAATCGGAGGTTAGGGCTCATTGGAGGATCTTATCGAAGGTTGCATTCCAAAAGCTCCGATAAAGTGCAGATGTGTTTGAACAATTAAAGTCGTTATTAGATCACATTGGGTCCACATATCAGAAGTTGGAGCAAATCTCATATCAGAGATCGAAGCTTTTTGGGTGGAGACACATAACAAAACGCCGATATGATTTCTTCGATCTGGTTCTGGATATTTTGTCGATATGTTTTTCTTTGCTCTTCCAATATCACTGTTTCTTCCCTTTGGCTCTTTCTCTTGGGCATATGCGGTCTTCCCTTTGGATCTGCTTCTCCTTTGCTTGTCGCTCTTGCCCCTGGCTTGCATATGCTTTCCTTTGGCTCCGATGGCTTTCGATGACTTCCCTCTTGCTTCTGATGGCTTTCAATGGCTTTACTCCTTGGGACTGCTCCTTGAGTCTAACGCTTCTATTTTGTCTGTATATATATTCAATGCTTATTATATATTCAATCCATATGGTCCTCCATCTCATCATATGATCTCGAACCATGTCATCATATGTCATCAAGTCCTTCATCAAGGATATCATAATATACATGAGGTTATGGCATCTTCATAAGAACTTTCATCATTATGATCAATGGGCAACATCACGGATTACAAGAATTTTCCATCACAAAAAATGCCATATTGACATCAATGACAACCTTGACTAACACAAGAATGATCAAAAGACACTACTAGTAAATTGAAGTAACTTGGAGATTTCTGGGAGTTGGAGTTTCTTTCTTGGCAGTCTTTCCTACCTCTTGTCAGAGGTGGGGAGGGACCTGAGTTTTTCTTTAACGATTCAAAAAAGGATGGAGAGGAAGAAGCATGATCATTTTCAACCATTTTTGCAGGCGCAATATCACCTTCCTTTTCTCCTTTGGTTGCAGGTGTGGCTTCATTTTCTACTCTCGTGTCCTTGTCTTGGTTTTGTTAAGGGGTTGTCTGAAAGGCCCCTTTCATTGACCTTTGAGATCCCAACTCTCGATCCTTCTTTGCATGTTCACTTCTAATTTCTCTCTAGTGTGGTGACCTAGTTTCTTATGTGGTTTTTCACAAATTACCTTCACCCTTTGGTTTTTCTTTTGCAAATTCATAAACTAAAGACCCTTGATGGTTCTTGGTGTTTCTAAGGGAATGAATGGCCTCTTCCTCTACTGATGTAGCCTCTTCCTTCATAACTCAATTTTCTTGAGTTGGAACATCTTTGAGGAGATGAATGCCATTTTGACCCTTAGAACTCACGCATTGGGAGTTGACTAAGTTGTCAGGAAACACGGGTGCAGGTACGAGTACGGGGACGAGGATGTCACTTTTTAAAACATTGTGTGTAGTTTGTTGAGGGTATATACTATATTATAGTTTATATATATTATATATTATATAAACTAATAATATAAATAAATTTGAATTATGAATTTTAATTTTGAAATCTTCCAATTTACAACAAGAAAAATAAAACATTGAACATTCACATTGAAATTTCAAATTTAATATCAAGTAGAGAGATATGAGTCATGATAAAAGACATATATAATATGTCCAAGATGCCATTGTCATACTACATTCAAAATTTGCCTTAAGGCATTTCCAGAATCCACACATGAAATAGAAAATTCCCAAAAAAGTGAAACTGAACGATGAACAAATCTCAAGATAATTGATTTGGCTTCCTCAAGCCATGTCATCATTCATCAACATCCATGTCATCATGATCAACAAAGCAACCACAATTTTTTGGTTTAGCAAACGCTAGGGTTTAGTTTAAGTGTGGGACCACAAAGGCACTCATCAATTTTTAATATTTTATTAAAAATCCAACACAAAAAAACTTCATGACTGACTAAGTACCCTCCGAGTAACCGTTTTCGTTGAATCATGCACCTTTTTAAGGTTATTGAGTACTTGCCCCAAAGAAAACATCCATATTTATTTTTCAGAGTATCAGGTTCTTTGTACCTGAACTGTGTTTGAAATGCTACGTTTGAGAAGAACCCGAATAGATTTCCGGTGCTTAGGTTTGTGAATTGGGTACGGGTATGAGAACCTTGCCCCTGGGTTTGAGTACCTTTGCTTCACAGGGACATGACTAGCTAGATCTCTTGGTGCAATGGATCGAGGTTTTGCCCTTCTTTGTATTCTTGATTGAGGGCATCATTTTGTTCCTTGCCAAACATTTGTTCTCACTAGAAGAGAATTCTTCAGCTTTGGCAGTGGATTGCATTGGAGGGAGAGGGTTTTTAGGTCCCAATCCATTTCCTTCTTGTATCCTTGTGGCTGTATTTTGTTAGGGGGTACCCTTTCTTCTTTTTGGTTGCTACCATTGCTCTCCTTCCTCATTATTTTTTTGGATTTCTTTTGCTTTTGGGCATCTTTGAGAAAAGTGCCCATACTCATGATAGTTCTTACATTTAAATGGCAGCTGATCATAATCCACTTTCTAACAACGAGTCCAATTATTTAGCTAGAGATTTATCGCTGTTAGTATCCCTTATCAAGATCCACTTCTACACAAATCCTGGCACAAATGTTACATTTATCCCAAACCAGAACAACTGATGGAACATCATTTTTCAGGTTGAAATATGGACTTCGTTGATTTAGATACAAACCTTGATCCCCCATAAAATATGGCACACCTCGAAAAAGTATATCTCAATCTGCTTTCTTTTGAAAGAGGAAAGAGGAAAACTTTCTCACACAAAAGGAAACATAAAGTTGCCCTTCAATCATGGTCCATGGGTCTCAAGATTTTATCCACCCAGAGATTCAAAGAGCATGGTGAGGGCCATAAATCCATAAACTGTCTGATCAAGCACCTTTCCACTAGCATAAGAGCCATTGCGCGGGATTGATTGGCATGAACCACAATTTTTGGGGCATCATATAATTTTTTCACAAAACTGGCTAGCTTGAAGCATTAGAACCTCAAACCACTGGCAACCATTGCATTAAAAACATCGATATCACGATCATGTGGAGAGGTGGAGGGTCAGGTTCCTGTTGACGGTGTTGGACTTGCCAACATCAGGGGATCTCCCTGGTATGAAGTCCCAACTAGACCTCACACCGTTTGGTGTAGGAGTCCCATTCGGTACGATGGCCTGGTGCCATTATCTTAAAGATATGCCTAAGCTCTTGCTTGTTAGCATGTGAGAGTGGTCTGCTTTGTTTGAGAACAACGAGGTTCACGTGCTTGGTGAGTGCTAGTGTTACTTGTGTCAAGGCTCTTTCACCGCAGAGGGGGCAGAAGTGAGTTTCCATTTGAAAGGGAAGAATCCCAACTCTGTTAGAGACACAACTCAATAGGACATGCACAGCTTCCAGAGGAGCAGTCCACACGGATGCGACAATCACAACCCACAAGGCAAGGTAGCACGTACAACACCCAATGGGACAATCCATGCGAGTGCGACAGTTGTTATAATAGGTTTACGTGAAAGGTTCTTTCTGATGTCCGGGTAGGTAACCAACATGGGCATGACAACTTTAACAACTTATACAACACATTTTCATAAATATATGTATTAGAACAACTGCACAAGTTCAATTGTTTAACACAAGTCAAAGCAACATGTATTACAATTGTTCAAGATAAATCTTACAAATAGTTACAACACGTGTGAAAACGTGCTCGTGCCAAAACCATCACCTGCTACTACTTTCTTTTGATAAATCTCACTTGCCAGAATTGGTCTTGAAGGGTCTTGATCCTGACCCTTATTTCTTCCATGATTTCTCTTTAAGCCCCCGAATGAAGAGTCATTCTTCGAAGGCCCTCCTTCCTTATAAGTGTAAATACGGTCCTGAAATAGCATATCTAATATGGATGGCCACCACTGTGAAGTGAGGGAGCATAATTGCCTCAATCACAACCAAATCGGAAAAATGTCTGTAGATGTCGGTACTCACTCGATTCAGGTTTAGATTTCGGTACTCCATCCAAGGTTCAATGTTAGGTTTCATCTCATGCACTCAATACAAGTGTTGCTGCACTTGATGCTCATCTTGAATTTCTATCACATCCCAATGCGATGTATAATCTTTCGTCCCAATATGAGGTATAATCTAAGTCCCCCCATGTTATCTACTTCTATGGAACTATTCCCCAGCGCCGCCTCCATTTGTGACTGAGCATGGGTATTGAAGTGGGTCCCCACCCAAGTGATCGTATGTGCCTGGTCTTCCAGAGTGGACGGGTTGGATTACGCAACCCCTCAAGATACACATGGCCTGTTAGCAAGCTTCTGAATTAAGTGAAAGTTCCAAGACACATCGGTACACCATTACATCACTAACCCCTTAGGTGGGGTGTTGGAGCCACTGCTCGCTCCTCAAAGAAAAGATTACAGAATCTCATGGCTATGTGGGAGGAGCCACGATGCAAAGTCCTTTGCATGTACAAATGAGGGCTATTTATAACCAAGGGTAAACCTGGCCCTTGTGACTGTTCGACTTCCCTCATGATTGTTTGACTTTCATGACTCTTCAGATTACAAGTGGGTCTCTTGGACTTCAACGTTACATTACATTGATTTACACAATATGGTCCACAGTAGTGATGTGGCCTGACATGACTCATGACACGACTGTAGATGACATTGCTGGTATGTTCATGCTGCTATTGGTGTGCATGTCGAGCTGCAGTGCTACTGATTGATGGATGTCCTCTTGGTGTATCATAGCTTCACCTTTGCATGGCCAAGTGTGTGGAGTCCTCGATGGTCATTGGGTTCGCTTGATGTTGCATGTGCGTGTTGCTCTTTCCTGTGCTTTGGCATGCTTGACATGTTCGTCCGTTCGCGAAAATTGCATGTTCGTCCGTTCGTTCGTTCGCGAACACATCTTCGCATGTTGTCTATTTGCGAACACATCTCTTCGCATGCATCGTTTGGTTGTCCATTCGTGAACACTTCCTTTTACATGTACTCCCCTTATTCATCCCATCTGTCATTGCATCATGTTCCTTCATGTACTTGTATCTGCAGTCACTCATGACGAGATGATATCAAATCCAAAAATCTCCTAGCCTACCATGATGCATGATTGTTTTCAGATGCAGGTCACTGGGAGACCGGACAAGGTTGCGAAATCGTGTGAGGCAAGTTTTGGGCTGGGATGCGGGCTTTGGGCAGTGCTGGTGAAAAATGTGCAATTTTCCGAGGGATATAGGGATGGGCACTGGGTGTCTGTTTGGCCTGTCTACACAATTTTCTCAATTAGAGAAGTGGGCAAGGTTTGCAGTCTCTGTGCAATTTTTGAGGGGAGTCAGTGTCCGGATGATTGCCTGGTCAAACTCTTCGGTTGACCAGCTGGAGGGTTGATTGATCAACTTGCGGGCAGCACAACTTGGAATGGCTTGCTGGATGCTTCCGCGCTGTTCTGGATGACAGTCGATCAAGTCGATGACTGGGTGAAGGTCTAACTGTTAGAGGGTGATCTGGTCGTCAGAACTTCAACCAAACAATGACTAAGTGTGTGAGCAAGTGAAATTGTACACACGAGACCTTGCAAGCACACACTCACATAACTTGACGACAAGACGCCTCAAAACATCAAGACACACATGCTCAACATGACTGACTGACGGTGCGAGTGACAAGCGCGATGCTTGTGATAGATTGTTGAATGGCCGCAACAACGCTTGTGCAATAGTGCATACAACTTCATGTGTGAGTGCGATGGATGTTTACATAGCGAAGACAACATGTAGACACGAAGCGAAGACCTTGTGCATGACCAGAACGTGGTTGCAAGCATGACATAACAATCAACATGCAGAATACGACAGGTGGTCGAAGAAGTGAAAAAGAAGCACAACATGTAGAAGCAACACATAAAGTGACTTTTCGCGTTTGCGCACATGCATGTTACTGAGGACAGGTTAATATGACAATATTAGGTAGTCCTGCAAACTCAACTAAGAGGTGTACTTCAAAAGATGTTCCGTACTTACCATACTTACCCTCAAGATGATCACGCATCTGATGGAGTTTGCATGCGGTCTTGATCTTTTCCATTACTCGGTTCCTTGGTCCTTCTCCTCAACTCTTTGGAAGCGCTTTCAACATGTCACCTTTTCCTGTAGTCACTGAGAGGTAGATCTGCACAATTTCAGTAGACGATGATTTTTGTCGGAATGAGGCCCTGGGATGCCTGTTTGTGCAATTTCCGAGTGCAGTGCAACTAGACTGCTCTACGCATTTTTGGAGAGCCTTGTTGGTTGACTAACTGCTCTACGCAATTTTGGGGAGTAGTGCTGGCTGGGGCCTCTGCAGGTTGCGGGGTTTCAACAGGCAAGGGAAATTGGTGTTTCTGCGCACTATGGGGTTTCAGCAGGCAAGGGAAGCTGGTGGCTGCAGAAGCAAAGTGCATAGTTCCAGGAAGCTAGATGAGGCTAGGTTGCTTGAGAAAATGGCTAAGTGTGAGATCAGTGAAACATATGCAAACATTGATAGGACTCGACTGTGATCACACACGAACATTTAGTGACACAACGTGGACCATCCAAAATACATAAGACATACTTTGCTTAATGCAACAATCTTCGTGACGTGAGTGCGTGAGGTGAGTGTGAAACATGTCTATGTGATGACAATCAGTCATATGCACACAATTCCCTTGAAGCAAGATAACATTCCCTTAGTATGACGAACAACCCCTGTGCCCAAAAATGACATGCTGCATAAAGATGAGAACGTGGACAACTTTCTAGGATCAAGGAGAGGAGCTTGAAATCATCAACTTATGAACAAACGACCAAGGATGATTGATCACAGGATCCAAAGTAGGCTCCGAAATTTGCATGCGAGTCAAAATTTTGGAGGGTGGTTGTAGCACAGTATGGTCACACATAGCATGGTCACACACAACACATAATGTCCACATCGGTTTAGCTTGAGGATCTGACTCCGATGATTTAGGACTATTCACTCTTAGTTGCATGCCTCTGTTCTATGTCGGTAGTGGGACACATTATGGTTACAATCTCCTTTTCATACCTTTCACATGATTACAATGACTACAATATTTCACTCATCCTCTGCATGGTTACAATGGTTACAGGCTCTATGGTATAAGATGTTGCTAATATTAACTACAGATTTCTGGCATTTATGTATGGGCATCACTGCAGTTTATGGACATTGTCTGGATCCCACATTCAATACCTCTGTGATATGCATCTCGCTCCAGATATATATTTCACCCTCTGCTATATAAGAATTGTACTAAGACATTTGCACTTTGGTATCATTGGATATGGCCTCACAATTATGTGGGATCGCAGGTATATAAGTGGCGAGTCCAACAACATTGTTGGTAAGTCATGTTCACAAACGAAGTTGTGAACAAGACTTGAATAGGCCTTGAGCAGATGTTTGTTCTTTGTATCTCTTTGTTGAACTTTCACTGAAAATCTAAAAGAAGAATTTGGAAGGTTTTCCCCCCTTGTGGGGTTATTCCCTAGTCTTTGACCAAATATCGGTGTCCCTTGTGCATGCTTTTCTTCTTATGTTCTTTTATATTATGCGGCTATGATGATGTCACAATTTTTTTTCTATATAATTTCTAGTGATGTTTAAATAGTATGGGGTGAACATATGAAATGTAATTATCTAAAGCAAAGAACAATGTAGCCCTAAGAAAAATTAACATGGAATTAGAGCTGGGCTTGAAGAAAAGTCTTTTTTCGCACCCCTGTAAAGAAACCGTTGATAAAAACAAGTGAAGATGGCAAAGACCTAAAAGAAAGCTAGGGTTTGAAGAAAACCACAGGCAACCTTGTTCTAGCAAGAAGAGTTAGGATATCGTTGGATATCAAAGGTTAGAGTTGTTGAAAAGTGTAACTAGGTTCGGTCTTCATAATGACATGTAATTGTGATTTTTGTAGATGATAATAAAAATATTTTTTGATGCTTGCTTCATGGGTTTCATGAGCAAGAGTTTTATTTAGATGGCTCCCATTGAGAGCCTTAGGATTTGTCATTAAAAGTCAAAGAGTCAATGTCATGTATGAAGAGCCCTTCTTGGGCACGTGTCAAATGTATATATAGCATTGTCAAACAGCCCTCCAACAATAAGCACATGTCCTCTTCATGTCGACTTCAAAAAGGAGTAACAAACTCATGCCGGCTCACAGTTTGGAGACACACCTGTTCATATATTCATGTCGGCCAAATATGACGGACAAACCACTAGTACAGAGACAAGTTTGGATGGAAGGTGTTGTCGCTTTTTCTAGCACCTATAGCACAAGTGCTTCAGGAGATATGAAAACTTCCTAGCGAAAACCTCGGGTTGAAAGGGGAGACCAGTGCCTAGGACATCTTAAAGGGTGCTTGACAAATTTATATTAAAGACTTGCAACACTTCTGTTTGTCACAAATGATGTAAATGTGTTTGATTCAGAACCATTCATAAAGGTACAATATATGAAGTAGCTTGTACACAGTAGTACTCAGGAAATAATCTTCAACTAACAGGTGGCCAAATCAGATTAGGAATGTGCAACGATTTAATTGTGGAAACATAGGTGATGGGAGAAAACAGTAGAAAGAGGAGTCCATCATATAAAGCTTAAGGTCTAAGAATTCTAAATATCAAGACTCAGAAAGAAATGAGTGGGAGAGAGTGCTGTGAAATGCTAAGATGCATGGAGTGCTTTTTAAAGACTCGATTTCCACCATGAAATAGGCATTATCCATCAATGTTTTGATTTAAATGAATCTGCATCTGAAGGGAAATACAACTAGTTGCTACTTGACATGCAATCTGTGAAGAATTTTAAACATATATGAAGAGACAAAGAGAGAAGAACATACTGCAAATCTAATAAGTTGGAATCACTTGGAACTTTGTATTAATCTGTTAAAGAAAACCAACCTACAACAAGCTTCAGACAGGCCTTTAGGAAAATAGGAAAAGGTCCTGGAAGAGAGAAGTCTTTCCCAAAAATTCTGAACCTTTCTTAAGTGTTTCTTCCCTCCTTTTGTAAGGAGAGAGAGAGCTTGAAAATCAGTTACAAAAATATCTCAGGCCTGAGCATCTCATTGTCTGCTTGATTAGCTGTCTTCGCGTGCATGCTCTATCGCATTCCTCGTCGGGATTGCCTCTACCCTCTTGGTGAAATAGTCTGTGGCTACGAGGATCCACTTGTGCTGGCTACTGGAAGGGGGATGTATCTCTCCGATAAAGTTCAATCCCCATTGCCTGAAGGGTTCTTCTACACAAACGGGGATCAAGGGGAATGGAGCTAATTTCTACTTTTCACCAAACACTTGACACTGCTGACAGGACCTAACATAAGAGTGAACATCTTGGAATAGTTTGGGCGATTAGAACCCTGCTTTCAATATTTTATGCACAATGGTCTTCCAGTTGTAGTGCCCCCCACTAACGCCACTATGGAACTCATCCATCACTCTTTGAGTTTTTGTCTCAACCAAATACATCACTAGAATTCCCACCGAGTCTTTCTAGTACAGTTGCCCATTGCATATAATGAACTTTTGGGCTTGAGCCCTCAATGCTTTGTACTTGCATTTTTCCATCTTTGCTGGGCACCACAAAAATATGAGATAGTGGATGACATTCCGATACCAGGAAGAGGTTTCATAATTGATATGAATCTTTTGGACTGATGTCTTGATCATGGGCTGTGTCCCCTCTTCATCTTCTTATGTTAAAAGGTTGATCCCTAAGGTCTGATAGTTCGACTCCGATAGGATTTTGGCCAACCCTTGCCCTTTAACGAGTTTAGTGGAATTACCTCCATATTGTTGTGTTCCTATACCAATAGGTGTCATAATTTATGATTTGACTTAGTTTATCTCTGTAATATGTAGATACCTTTGCTTTCTGCAAATGTTTTTCATATTAAAAAATTCAAAAAATTAAAAAATGTAGAGAGGGTATATCCTAAAAGAAAATCAAAGGATAAAAAGAATAAAAAGAAAAGGTCAAAAAAGATGAAAAATGAAACCCAAAAGAAAAAGAAAAAGACCAGGAAAGTGTGCAAGTCCAATTGCCACTGCTATTTTACTTTTTGTACAATAATGATTGTGTGCAAAGTGTTGTTATGCCACAATCCATGGTAAACAAACAGTTTAATCTTGGTTATTCCATGTTTTGAATTTCATGCGTAGAAGATAGAGAATAGAATTTGACCAAACTGTTTAGTCTTGGCAGATAAGTAGATAGGTAGAGTAAATAAAAGAAGGAACTCAACAATTTAATCTGAGCCCTTGGATGTAATAAAGATAGACTTAGATAGATTTCCATTGTAAAAGAAAAGAAAAGTTTGAAGGGTTTGCCAGTTTAAGTGCACCCTAATAAAAGAAGTAAAAATGGTAGGATGTGTAGGTGGGTAAGTAGATGATTGGTTGCATGACTAATTTCATCATTCATTTTACCCCTTATCATAATTAATTTCCCGCAAGTAAAAAGTTCCAAAAACCTTGAGTTAAACAGGCTCAGAGCATTTTTCTGACTTCTAGAGGGACTGGACCCTTGGCCCAATAACTTATAAGGTCAAAGGTGCTAAAAACTCCTCATCAACATTTGCCCCTTCATCATTTATTCACTTCCTATAAAAACCCTTTTCGCTAAGCAAATTCACTATTTGCTAAAGAAAAGTAATTACCCCACAAAATCCCTTTAGCCTAAGTCATAATGTTTTAATATGAAAAACAAATTAATGTTAAACGCATTATACTTAGCGCACTTTATTTTCATCTCATATTAACATCTGATTTTACTCTTATTAAATCCCCAAAAATAACCCCTTTCCCCTATGTATTGATTAAATCCCTTTAATGATAATATCCCATCCCCAAAGTTTGTAATATAATCTTTATAAATAAAAACCCCCACAATCGACGTTAATTAATCAATCTGCGATTAATTAGAAGTTAACCTTCGCTAATCACATCACTCCTGATGTTATTAATTTCCCTAAAACCACAATTAGTTCCCATCGGGCCCCTCCATTAACTCCCGATCAAATTCGCACTCCGATCAGTGTACGATCTGACCATTTCAGATCTGACGGTCGACGCTCATATCGGGCGGCCTTTGATACCTAACTTTACATGCCCGATGTGAGCGGTTTCACTATTTGCCCACTGCTACGTGTCGCTCGATGAATGGCATCGGACGGACCTCTCACAATACCGCCTAGCACTCAAAAGCTGTGCGACGAAAACCATTACTGCTTCTGCTTACCACCATCACTAAACGACAAAATGTCCCATCCATTGATTGGCGCCATCTGTCCCTTTCACCACACCTGCCAAACATTTTGACTTTGTGAATAAAATAAAAACTCATTATTTTTGTTTTCCCGAAACAATAGAACCTCCTGTTCTCCATGCACACAGAAGCACGTTCATACTGTCACCCTGCGTTCAAACCATCAACTCCAAGAAGCCGTTGAACTCCCAGTCACCACTGCAGACCAATACGCCCCATCCAGACTACATACCAATGCCATTCCATTTCCTGTACCATCATAACTAGGTATTTACCCACTTCTACTAGAAAACCCTATGTTTATATCAAACCAGGACTGAATTGCTTTAGAATTTGAGTGTTTTTATCAAAATTTAAATGGTCCAATACCCTGAATACTCCCTAGAACAACGTGGTTCTCCATAAGATCCTTGTTTTTCCTTCCCGATGTCCTTGAACACACAAGAACCAAGGATGGAAGCTCCCGTTGCCCTGAATGTTATGCCACTTACTTCTTCCCACAGGGATTTGGACCACCTTCCCTTGGCCGACAAAGATTTTCAAATAAAGGACCTTAATGGTTCATGAGGCATAATACTTGCTAAGGTTTTGCAAATGGGGTAGCAAGCTAAGTGGGCTTGATTGTGGAAAAACTCCACAGTTAAGCGCGCTTGAGCCAGAGGAGTTCTGGGATGGGTGACCTCCTGGGAAGTCCTGGTTACCGGGTGCAAGCCCCGGAAGTGATGATTGATGCTATGTGATTCGTTCTCCACATTTCACTAGTTTCAATCCCACTTCTTCACCCCTGTGAGCATCACCCGATGCAATGAGTGCTAAGTGAACTATTCAAAAATCATGAGAAATTAGTCAGTTACGACTACCTCTCATGGAAATGGTCATGCGTGAATGACTTACTTAACGTAGCTGAATCCCAAAATGATATCTAAAAGGACCTTAATTTTGATGAAACCCCCTTGAAGTTATACTGTAAGTATCGGGACAATTATCTGAACCACGTTGATAACATAGGTCTGTGGGAATCAAACCTACCTAAGTATCAATTCCCCACTGCCCATATTTTCCCAGATATTATCCACCAATGCCATGCAAACTATGACCCTAATATGAGAGTTGTAATGTCCCCAGACTAGAAAATCCTATTCACCATTACAGCTGAATCCATAAATGAGATGTTACAGTTGCAGCCTGGTCAGGACCTCACTCCCCTTTCCATTGCTGATTTACTTGAAAATCTTCAAAGCTTTCCAGTTCCAAAATTACCCAAATCTGTCAGACTTTCATGGAAGAAAAATATAGGCCAAAATACCCCCTCCTTATATGTCATGCTTCTTTACTAATTTGGGCAAGGATATCATCACCATGATTGCTTGCATTCTGGGTTTTACTACTAATGAGTATGTAGATGAGATGACCTTAGCCTACATGTCTATTTTTACCCTTGGTCAACCTCCTGCAACCAAATTTGACTATGCTACATTTATTGCAGATAAGATGCATGACCAATTCATGAGATAAGAGCAAGAGAGAGTATTTAAATATTCTTCAGTCTTGTATCATATTTTTCTCTACTATCAAACTGATAAATTCCCTTTTTCTATCCGAAAGCTTGATACCAAAGGGAATCTTAGGTCTGTTATCTTTTGGACCTCAATTTTCCACTATTCTAGCTCTTCTCCTCATCCTTACACATATTTCATTGACTTATTTGTACATCCAGTAACTACTATGTTATTGGGAAATCCTCCTCCCAAGATTAGTGCAGACATTAAAAGAGTTTTTCAGTTATCCAAGCAGTACAGGTTGGGGATTGGTACTTGTACCAGAACCATACCGAGATCAGAATTTATGGGTGTGAGTTGCCTCCCTATAAACTGCCCAAATGTCTTCCCATGCGTTTATTTGCCCTGGCGTACTACAGGTAAATGATCAATTCTGATGAAATCCACTTTGTAAAAACTAAGAAGAAAGCTTAGCTAAGGATAAAGGATCACCTAGGCCCCTTTATTTGCAACAACAAAAGAGTAGGGCAAGAGGCAAAGGAAATCCTTGAGAGATTGAGATTAAAAAAGCGCTTCATCTGGCCGTATGACCCCCATAGCTTCATCTGTGACAGAAGGAAAAGCATAAACTATCCCTCTACATCCACCATAGGATCCCAGAGATTGAGCAATATGCAAATCAGTCAGAATGGGTGGAAGGAACTCTAATAGACCAGGATAGCACACAAGTTGAAGTTGACAATGTATGGGTAGATATGGAAAGAAAGATTGATGAAAATTCCTTTGTACAGGGGCCAGGAGAGACTTCATCACCAAAACAGTGACAAGAACCCAACACTCAACCATTAGAGCATCAAGATACATTAGAACAAGAAGGAACTTCAGGACAATAAGAAGAATTAGAGCATCCCGAAATTTCAGGGGAGTTAGCTCAACCTCAGCAAATCATGAGCAACCCTCTAGTTTTACAAACTCCTCTCAATGAGGAATGGAATCCTAAAAGAGACTGGGAAGAGGCCACTCCTTCCAGCAGGCCCACTGACCAAACCTTTGCTAAGAGGCAAAGGTCGAATCCCTATGCAGAAGAAGAATTCATTGAGGAGACCACAGGCAACACAGTGGCAAAAAGAATAGAGAGCAGGCAAACTGTCCCAACAGGTGGGACCCCATCTACTTCACATATGCAAGTATTGGAAAGACAACAGAGCATTGAGGTGTCATCCTTCAGGGCTTCCTTTAAAAAGAGCCTAGATATCAAGGGCAAGTATAAAGAAATAAAAGCAAGGAACAAGACATTGAAAGCACAAAGTTATGCCCATTACCTCAAAATGGCCCCAACCAACTAGACCAGACTTATGTCAGCTTTTGACATAAAGGAAGGGAAAATGCAGATGAGATTCCTCAAGCCCACTATACAATAGCCAAAATCCATGGTAGATTACTTTAAAACTGATTTTGAAGTATTGACAAAGGATATTCATTTTATTGACCAAATAGAACTACATAAGAAGACCGGGGAAATGGTTTATTCTACTTTAACTAGCAAAGCCATTGTAGCCCATCAACTGCAAAATTCATTGCATAACACTTCTGCACAACTGCAATTAAAAAAAGCTTCCTCTCAAGCTAAGGACACAAGAATAAAAGCTTTAGAAGATCTGATAATAGAATTGGGACATGATCCCAAAGATGTGAAGGCAACTGAACTGTTAATTAAAAAGAAGAATGATGACATTGCTGCCTTGAAAAAGCAGCTTAAGATCCCTCCACTCCATCATCCCCAAACTGTAGAAATTATAGAAAGAAAAAAGGAGTAAGAACTCATGGACTTGGTCCTGAGACTAAATGACCAGCTAAATGAAACTGAGGACGAACTGGAAAAAGCAATACAGTCCAAGCAAAGTGAGTCGACTACTTCTTAGGCTGTTATTCCCACAGTTTCTACAGTTGTGCCTTCTACTCTGGCAACTGCCTTGTCACCAACGCTACCACCAGTCACAACACTGCCAGTAACAGGGACCACTTCGACTACAGGTACACTAGCCAGCACAAAGTCAGCATCAGAAAATATAGATGAGATGATCAAAGCCATGGGATAAATGAGTATCCAGGCAACTGAGTTGAAGAAACTTAAGGAACAAATGTCAATCTTAGAAACCGATTATGAGCTTGCACAGATTCAAAACAAAGAAGAAGAAAGGAAAAACAAAAGGACGGAAGAAAGAATCAAAGTCCTGGAAAAGGACTTAACATTAGAAAAACCTTTGAGGGATATTAAAGATATCTTATGGGCCAATATCATTGATTCCATCAATGATATTTGGTCTTCCATCCAAATCATTTTTGAACAGACTGAGCTAGTTAAAATAACTGCGAAGGCCATACAGAAAACCAGAGAAGAATTGGGAGAGAAACCTAAAGAGGCAACCCAATTGATTAACTTTTTGAAAAGCAGAAACAGGGACCAAATGGAGCAATTGGAAATTGAGGATAGAATTGCCACCATCCTGGAAATTAAGAAAGTTCTTACTAAAAAGGACTTGATGCTTAATTTGAAAAAAAGATGTCATAGTGTTCAAGAGGACATAGATGATTTTATGTTAAAATATGGTATTCTAAAAGACAAAGGCCTTCCAAGCCCACTGGTCATAAATGACAAGTTAATGACTCATGATGATTACATTGAGAAACTGCACAAACAAGCTAGAAGTCAAGCCAACGCTTCTACAACAAAAGCACTACCTACAGGAAAGGTGCTTTATGATGGCTTAGAAAATCTTTTTTATATTGAACATGAAGTGAAACACCTGTACACTGTCCAACCCAACTTTGCAAAGTACACTGACACTGACGAAGTGTACAGGAAATTGATTAGAATGAAAATACAAAATCATTAATGGTGGACTGATATGATACAAATACTATAAGTTACTGTAGGAAATCTGTAAAGAATAAAATATTTACTACGGTAAGGTCTGGTAACACAGGTAAAGAGTATCAGAACATAGGTAAAGAGTATCATAATACAGGTAAAGAGTGTCATCAAATGAAAGTAAAAAGAAGATCCAACAACACAATTACAAAAGAAACTGCAAGAGGCAAATCCGAGTTCCAACATCCAGCTCGTTCATAAATAAAGGGACAACAACAATCTGTTTTCCATCTGTCTCTATCTTTATGTAAAAGATATTTTGTATTTCCTATAATAAATCTCATATGGTTATGAGATATTTTTGTGTAATTTTTGTATAAATACTTCAGAAATTGAAGTCTTTAGGGTGAATTCGAAGACATTTCTGGTATACATTTCATATCAAGCTAGTGAGCTGTTGTAATCAAGTCTGGATTGGCTGTTGGACCATGAAATAAAGTTAAAGACATTTCACAAGATTCTTGTGCACGATGGAAACCAAATAAGTATTATCTCTTCATGTTATTATTGTTTTCTCATCATGTTATAAATATTCACATGTTTTCTTTATAAAATTTGAATAGTAAACAAAGAAAAATATTTCAGAATTAGCTTTAAGATCTCTGTTTTGACATGTTTACATTCTCACTATTTTCTACTAAATTACCTTGGTTTGGGAAATCTTAGTTGCTCCCATACTTCCGTAGTTTTTCCCTTAGGTCAAAAGTGAAGGATCCTTAATTTCCCTCTATTGTTGACCTCCCTCTATTCCTCATCCTGATCTCGGTTTAAGGATTCTTCATTGCCCTTCAACCTTGACTAGGTTTACTTCATCCATTTCAACCCACAGATTTGCTTTCTGTTGTACTAGCTTGCCCTGTGAATTCCTCCTTTATAATTGATTTGATCTGGTTAAGCTACTCTTTCTTTGACTCCATAGCCCAATGGACTGAAGGCTTGCTCTACCCATTTGTTCCTAGAATTCCACCACCCAATCAAAATTAAAACACCCTTAAACTTTCATAACTAGCCTAATATCCCAGCAAACAAAGCTAAATCATAAAGAGAGAGCCCTCTCTGGACTTAGGTTGGCTAGAACCCAAGTCTAAAAAATTGGTTTGTAGTTACCTTGGATCCTTTCCTTCTTTCCAATAACTTCGAAGGAAAATCTGAGTGATAACACATGTCATACTCTTGGATTTTTGGAATCCACTTATCCCTTTTACCATCATTGTCCCCTTGCTCCAAGATGTCCTTAACAGTTGCTGTCGGGGCATAAGCCACAATGTTTGAGTGTAAAACATAAACTCTGAAAGCCTTCAGATCTTTGACTAGAGCATATGCCTGTTTTTCCAATATATTATATTTCAGTTCAGCATCCTGCAACACCTGGCTGAAGAAAGCTATAGAATGCTCATGGCCTTCCTTATTTTTCTGTAATAACACAACAACTACAGTATGGGGGGAGGCAAAAGAAAAGATGTAAAATGGCCTTGAATAGTCCGAGCTGACTAACACCAGAGCCTCTGCAAAAGATCTCTTGATTCTAGAGAATAATACTTGGAGATTTGGGGTCCACTTTACTTCGTTCTCCTTCTTCAACATCTGCGTAATGCCTTTCACTATTTCTGCATAGTTAGGCACAAATCTCCTCAAGAAATTAATCCTCCCCAAGAAGACTTGGACCTCCTTTTTATTTCTTGGTAGGGAAATATGACTGATGGCCTCCACCCTCTTAGGGTCGATCGTTACCCCTTCTTGTGCTATGATGTGCCCCAACAACTTGCCTTCACTCAAAGCAAACTAGGATTTCTTGGGATTTAGAGACAACCCATACTTTCTGCATTTGTCAAAGGTGAGTTTCAGATGTTCAATATAATCCTCATCTGTTCTAGAGAAAACAATGATATCATCCAGATAAACCACCACGAATTTGTCTTGCTCTCCCATGAATGTTATGTCCATTGCCCTCTGGAAAGTTGCTCCTGCGTTTATAAGGCCAAATGGTATCCTTGTGTATATGAAAGTTCCCCAAGGTGTAGTGAATGCAGTCTTCTTCTGATCATTAGGATGCACTGGTATCTGATTATACCCTGAAAAACCATCCATCATAGACATCCGAGTGGAGCTTACCTTCTGTAAAATATGGTCCATTTTAGGCAATGGGTAGTTGTCCTTCAAAGAAGCTCTGTTTAGGTTCCTGAAATCTATGCACAGTCTTATTTCTCCATTCTTCTTACTGATAGGAACTAGATTTGCAACCCATTCCGAGTACTTCAATGGTACAATGATCTTAGCCTGACGCAACTTCTTCACTTCCTTCTCAATGGATGGGACTAGAAGGGGATTGATCTGTCTGAGTTTTTGCTTACAAGGCTTCATATAAAAACCGCTCCCAGAATCGTTCTCAAATCGGGAGCCTCCGAAAATGTCGCTCTCGCTCCCTGTTTTCGCTCTTGCTCCCAAGTAACCTTGGGCTAATGCATGCATGATGACAAACATTTCCTTTGTATGTAGATTTTAGACATTTTCTTTAATTGAGCTTCTTGCTTTCAAATACTATAGGATGGTGACTCTGTCTTTTGGGGAAAGAGCATCTGCTGCTATGTTGTCTCTTCCTTTCTTATGTAATATCTCCATATCAAAAGTGACAATTTTTTCAACCCATCTCTATTGTTCTGTAGAAAGTGTTTTTTGTCGAAGAAGGTGTTGTAGATTATTATGATATGTTTGTATCAAAAACTTACCACCCAAGAGATATTGTCTCCATTTGACTAATGCATGCATGATGGCAATCATTTCCTTTGTATGTAGATTTTAGTGATTCTCTTTTATTGAGTTTCTTGCTTTCAAATGCTATAGGATGGCCATCCTGCATCAACATTGCCCCTATTCCAAAACTTGAGGCATCACATTCAATCACAAAAGGTTTTGAAAAGTCTGTAGTTGATAATATAGGTGTAGTGGACATAATTTTCTATAAGGTTTTGAAACAATTTTATGCCTTGTCATCCCATTGGAATGAGTTCTTCTTTAAAAGGTTTGTTAGGGGTGCGGTTACATGAGCATAAATTCGAATAAACATTTGTTGGTATCTTGTTAGACCCATAAATCCTATTAATTTAAAAATCTTAGTTTGCCTGGGACATTATGTGATTGTTTTAATCTTGTTTGGATCTACCTGTGAAAATTCCAAAAACTAGAATCCTATTGCAGCAATTGGTATTATTTCTTCTAACTGATAAATTAATTATTTAGTTTATTGCTATGTCAACATCAAAATAAACACACTGCAACCTTCACAAATAAAAACTAAAATTGGCAATCCATAGTAAGAAAATCTCGGCAAAATTATTGAAGAAAATTACCCTCTCTCCACAAGCAATCCTGGCACAACCTGCCTTCAGAAAAATTAACCCCTTGGATCCTCTGCGTCAGCCTTTGCGTTGCTCCATGCAGTCTCTATGACATCAAGCTTCCAACCAGTCTTTGATGAAGTCGTTCTGCTTGCCTTTACTGAGGAAATTGTCTCTCTAGCACTCTAAAACCTCTGCTCGGCCTCTGGAACTGAGAATGAATTTCTCCTCCACTAAATCGAATTGCTTTTCTGAAGCAACTGCACAATCCTCTGTGTTGCCTCACTGAGAATAACTCAACCGTCTTGCTGCTGCCTCTTCGGATTTGGAAAACTTTCTCCGGGCTCACTATCTGTGGGCCACACTCACTGCTTCGATCTTTGGCTCTCCGTTAGCTCGCTGTTGCTACTCTGGAATTTGATCTGCCAAGAAAATCGAACTTCTCGTGTTCTCAAGTATCTTCTCCAAGTGCTCACCAACTTCCTCTTATAATCCACTGTTGGAGCACCAACGACCAAGATTAAAACTTAATCGATGGCTAGGATCATCTTGGAATCGATCTGTGTGAACTTTTAGATGATTCTCACCTTGACTTAATTAATAATGATTAATTAACTAGTATTCCTAAGTTTAAACTTAGGAAACATTAAAAAATTGGTTAATAATCTAATTAAGTCACTTCTAGGTGGAATTTCCAGAAACGATTTCTAGGTCTGGTAGATCTCATGTATTCTAGCTCTCCACCAAATTTCATGGCTAGAACACATTTGATGCTACAAAAACTAACACTCCTTAGTGAGGAACGTGTTCTGGTGATGCACATCCTGCCACAACACGTGTTCTGGTGATGCACATCCTGCCACAACACCCTGTCTCTGTATCACCTCCTGTCACATTGCTGATGTTTGGCTACTGTGACTGCTTGCCACTGTCAACCAACCACTGCGCAACTTTGATGTTGCATTTGTGTTGCTGCTGACCCTACTGTACTGCTGCCAACACTGCATCTGCACTGTAACTCTGTTGCTGCTGCATCTGCAACATCTGCAAATGAAAAGCATCAGAAAATACTGAATCAACTGTGTTCAGTATCATGCATTTGTCTCTCGAGTCTTGACTACTACTAGCATTTGCACTGTCATTGAAGAATTTGCATTGCTGCCAACTCTGCACTGAGCCACTTGCTTTGTTGTAAACACTGCACTGCGCTTGTCAACATACTAGTCTGCAACTCACTCTGGTACTGAATGCATCAACTGCCATTGAAACATCCTGCTACTGAACACTATGGGCCCCCGTATCCAAGTAATGATCCATTAGGTGGACTCCTCAAGGATCTTGCCTAATCTGTAGCTCTCTGGGGCTACAAGTCCAAGTCACCCCACCGCACTTTTGGAGGTATGGCTGCCAGCATCGCGAAGTCTTCCTCCAACCTAGAGGACAACTTGTCGATCTCAGCTGATGCTACCTGCTGGTCCTGCTTCTCTGAGTTGTCCTTCTTCTTGAGAGGACGCTGTGTGTTGTAGTGACCGAGCTCACCACACCTGAAGCACTTGACCTTTGACAGGTCTTTCTTCCTACTCTTTTCCCCCTGTCCCTGATTGGGACCCTAAGATGCTAGGGCCACATTCTCCTCCTCCACCACCTTCGATCTGCAGCTATTGTTGCCACTGACGGAGCTGTTCAATAGAGCTCGTCTCAACTCTCGCTGCTACAGATCGGCCCACATTCTGTCCCATCATGGTAGCGTGTCTTTGCCCAATATACTCTGGACGAAGACCTGCCAATCCTTTGAGACAGTGTTGAGTGCCAATTGTACCAACTTTGAAGGTTGAGGCGCTACCCCAACAATTGACAGCTGGTCTCAAACCTCCTGAATCCTGCTGAGAAAGGGGTCTATGCCTTCCCCCTTCTGCATCCTGATGTATCTCAGCTTCTCCTCTAGGAACATTTTTTTCCGCTCGAAAGTGCCTTGGTACAACGTAGAGAGAGTATCCCACATCTCTTTGGTCGTTCCTTTGTTCACTATATGTGAGACCATATGGTCCCAGACTCCATCCGGGATCAACTGCTTCGCCCTTGCCATTCCCTTCTTATATTCTTGTCGCTGATCTGCATCCCGAGAAACTTCCACTACATTATCAATGTAGGATTTCAAGCCATATTCATCTAGAAGGAAGGACATCCTAGCCTTCCAGATGGCTTAGTTGGATGATCCATCCAACCTATCTTGATCTCTGAACCATGCGGTGGTCATATCTGAAAATGTCGAAAACTCCCTCTTTCCTTGTGCTCGACTGTTGCTCTTCTATTCACACTCCCTTTTGGAATGCGTGGCTCTACTAGCTACTACTGCTAGTTTGCAATCGGAAATTTGAACTTCCGAGACTCGAAATTCCTCGAGGAAAAATTTCCCTCTACTGTGTGCTTTTCTCTTCCTCTCGTTGCGGATTCTGCTTCTACAACTTGCAACAAAACCCTCTGCGTCTAACCAGGAATCTGCTCAACGAAAAAATGAGTTGCTGCAGCTTTCTTTGCATGCTGGAGTCACTGATCTGGGAGATTCAAACTTATTCTGCCTCCTGCATTGAAAAAATCGAACTTCCCAAGCAACTCAGCCTGCTTGGCAATGAACTCCGTTGCTTCAAGAATTTCGGTCTGCTGCTCCTTCTGAGTAGCGAAATTATTTCCTTCGCTTTTGAGCTTCCGGAATGATCAATTATGCTCTGATACCATGTGAAAATTCTGAAAAATGAAATCCTATTGCAGCAACTGGTATAATTTCTTCTAACTGATAAATTAGTTATTCAATTTATTGCTACAACAACATCGAAATAAACACACTTCAAGCTTCACAAATAAAAATTGCAGAAATAAAATAACACCATAAGTGAGGAAATACTAGCACCATTGTTTTTGGACAAAAGTCCCTGGAAAAACCCAATGCAAGAAACCGATGCAGCAAATGAGGGTTTTATTTTACTAAGCAACTGTGAAAATCTTAGTACAATCTGGATGCCTGAAACTGGCAATCCACAACAGGGAAATTTGGGCAAAATTACCCTTTCTCCACAAGCAATCTCGACACAACTTGCCTTCATAAAAACTCGGTCTCCTGGACCCTTCGCATCAGCCTCTGCGCTGTTCTGCATAGCCTCTATGACATCAAGCCTCCAAGCAGTCTCTAATGAAGTTGTTTTGCTTGCCTCTGCTGAGGAAATCGTCTCTCCGACACTTTGGGACCTCTGCCCAACCTCTGGAATTGAGAACAAATTTCTCCTCCACTAAATCGAATTGCTTTTTTGGAGCAACTACACAGTCCTCTGCGTTGTCTCACTAGGAATAACTTGGCCCTCTTGCCGCTGCCTCTCCGGATTTGGAAAACTTCCTCCTGACTCACTGTCCCTGCCCCTCACTCATTGCTTTGATCTCTGGCTCTTCGACAGTTGATTGCTGCTACTCTGGAATTCAATCTGCCAATAAAATCGAACTTTTGGTGTTCTCAAGTATCTTCTCCAAGTGCCCATAGACTTCCTCTTATAATCCAATATTGGAGCACGAGTGACCAAGATTAAAACTTAATCGATGGCTAGGATCATCTTGGAATTGATCCAGGTGAGTTTCTAGATGATTCTCACCTTGACTTAAATTAATATTGATTAATTAACCAATTTTCCTAAGTTTAGACTTATGAAAACGATTTATGGGTCTTGGAGATTTCATGTATTCTAGCCTCTCCACCAAATTTCATGGCTAGAACACATCCGATGCTACAAAAAGTAACATTACCTTACTCCTTTCTATGATATCACATGTCTTAGATACTCTGCTTCTTCCTTCTCGAAGGTGCATTGTTATGAAACCAGCTCAAGGAAAGATAGAAAAGATAGATCAACGCCTTAGAATTCAGCCTCTTCGAGGGGGCAACCTCCTTTATATTACATAAATGAACAATTCTTGGATG
>APFE030620348.1:0-14453 GCA_000404065.3 Pinus taeda | reverse complement strand
TCTGTATTAAAATTCCACTTTTACAAGCAATCTGAGACATCCCTATATACACTAAAATTGTCAAGGATCTTTGCATCAAGAAATTGGGAAGAAAGGAGCATAAAAAATAGAGTGTCAAAATTATGAGTCAAATGTCCACGATGATTGCCGATATGCTTGCCAAATACAGTGACCCTGGGAATCCCATTGTCACTATCAAGATAAATGGAGTATTTCTACCAAATACTCTTGTAGATTTAGGGGCTGCAATAAATGCAATGACTTATGAAACAATGACGTCGCTATAGCTGCCTGGGTTAAAAACCACCTCTATCCTCTTAGAGATGGCAGATAAATCCGTTGTCAAACCAATAGGATCCTTGGAAGATTTAGTAGTCATTATTGCCTCCTGGCAATATCCTATAGACTTTGTAGTCATTTCTCCAAAAACCTCTAAACCTGGACACCCTGTGGTCTTAGGAGGCCATGGCTAGCAACTGTTTATGTCATCATCGGATGTAGAAATGGGCAAATGATTATTTCAAATGGTTTTCACAATCAAACATTGTCCATCTTTCCACCTGCTCAAACAGTTGCCGAAGTACCATTATGGCTTGAAAATCCTTACGGAGACGAAGACTGCATGTTTCCATTATTAACATTAGATCAGTCTAGAGGTCTCTAGTAACATTTTGATGAGCATGTTTTGTAGCAGTTTCTAGGTGATAGTTCTTGCATCAATTATCCCATCTCAATTAATGGTTATCAACATGTGTTTAGTGACGAGTTTCAGAAAACCTACCATCTAGCCGTCTTCGCCTTATTTGTAGCCATGGAGAAAAGCTAGGAGCTCACCATAGAACCTGTGGAAATATTTGAAGGGAAAATTCTACATATTGGCACAGGATTGAATACAAAACAAAAGCAATAGTTCATGAGTATGGTTCGTGAACAAACAGGAGAATTCACATGGGATTACTTGGATATGAGAGGTATACATCTAGACACTTGCATCCATCATATCTACACAAACGAAGAAATGCGCCCTGTTCAACAACCGCAAAGGCAGATGAACCCATCATTGAAGGATATCGTTAAAGAAGAGCTTCAGAAACTTTTGGCCGTAGATTTAATTTACCCCATTTCCGATAGCAAGTGGGTATCACCTCTGGTAGTAGTCCCAAAGAAGAACGGAAAATGGCGGATCTGCATCGATTATAAAGAATTAAACAAAGCCACATTGCGTTATTATTTTCCATTTCCTTTTATTGATCAAGTTCTCGACACACTTGCAGGTAAGAAATATTTTTATTTTATAGATGTTTATAGTGGGTACAATCAAATACAAATAGCTGAGGAAGACCAGGAAAAGACTACCTTCACATGGCCATGGGGTACTTATGCATATAAAGTCCTTCCCTTCGATCTTTGTAACACTCCCGCCACCTTCCAAAGAGTTGTGCTTGCTATCTTTTCTGACCTAATCAATGACTGTGTGGAAGTCTATAAGGATGACTTCACAATCTATGGGGATGATTTCCCACAAGCCTTGGAAAATCTAGAGAAGGTATTGATCCATTGTCAAGAAGCTGATCTGGCCCTTAGTAGTGATAAATGTAGGATGATGCAAACTAAGGTGATTGTTCATGAGTCTAGGACAACATACCATATACACATGGGATGACATGAGGTCAACTTTTCTTAAAAAATATCAAGATTTCTGTAAGAGTAGGGACATCAGTGATATCCTTAGGATGCAACAAACTGAAGACGAAAACCTAAAGGAGTATCTTGAGAGATTCCAGTACAACTTTCATAAATCCTGTGGAAGCACCCTAGACCAAAAAATCATCAGAACTGTGTTCCTAAAAGGGCTAAGAGACGATTGTATAGAAACATTAAACTTTCTTAGTGGTGGGGACATTTACAAGAAATCCTTTGTTGAATTCATTGAACTTTGTCGCACCTACTCTAGAAGCCAAGCTAAAGTAGGTAAAAATCTTCGTGAACTTCGAGACAATTCTTGAGACTATGTGCAAAAGGAAACTACATCTAATGTTGTCACCAGAGTTGAGCTAGGGAACCTATTAGAGAATTTGAAAATTGACATCTTGAATACATTCAATGACCAACTTGACACCATGAAAATCAACCAAAAGCATGAGGCTGAAAAGGCAACCATGGCAATCTTTTGTCCCAAGTGTAAGCGTAAACATGCAGAGAGGGAATGTGCTCTGAATTCCATAGAAGTTTGTGGAATCTGCACTCTAGAGCACCCAACCGAGAAGTGCCCATCACCTCTCGATCTATAGGCCATTTAAAAAGGTAATACCGAAACCCTTTACCAAGCTCAAACAGCCAAAAGACCCACCTGGAGAGGTCAGAGTCAGAGTTTGTTCCCAAACCCGAATTTTCAAGGATATAGCCAAACCCAGCCTTGGACCTTTCCTGCATCCTACCCCCTTGGGTTGCTCAACAACCACAAAGTACTGCTTGGAACCACAATTGGAGAACGAGTCCTTATGTCACCAGCTATCAACCCCAATCCCAATTCTACATGCCTTATTCGAATATGTCGAGCACTTCATATAATCCAACCATGCAAACTTATCAGCAGGCATATAACCCTAACATGTATCAACAACCTACGCAAATACCACCTCCTCTGCATCAATTATTACCAACGCCTGCCAACACATCTCCTCCTATACATCAATTATTACTTGCACCTACTAACACAACCCCTTACAAGCACTAGCTAATATAAACCCACCATGACCTACATTGCTGCTTGCACAACCCGTACCTAACCCAAATCACAATAGGACACCTCAACTTGTGCAAAACATAGACATCCAACCCTTTCCTACATACATGATCACAGAAATTCCTATGAACGAAATCTAGTTGCGATCAGGGAAAATAATTAATAAATGGAAATCGGTTGTGGTTATTGAAGAAGAGGTGCCCTCCTCGTCATCTGAAAAACATTCGCAAAATTAAAACCAACAAACAACGGAAAAAGAGTTGACTGAACCACCATACCCGGAGAAACTGATAGTAAAGAAAGAAGAGGTCCCGCTTGAATATGACCTGGAAAATGAGCTTAGGAATGTTTGTATAAAAATTCCACTTTTATAAGCAATCTAAGACATCCCTATATACACTAAAATTGTCAAGGATCTCTGCATCAAGAAATTGGGGAGAAAGGAGCATAAAAACCAAAGTGTCAAAATTATGAGTCAAATGTCCACGATGATTGCCAATATGCCTGCCAAATACAGTGACCCTAGGAATCCCATTGTCACTATCAAAATAAATGGAGTACTTCTACCAAATACTCTTGTAGATTTAGGGGTTGCAATAAATGCAATGACTTATGAAACAATGACGTCGCTATAGCTGCCTGGGGTAAAAACCACCTCTATCCTCTTAGAGATGGCAGATAAATCTGTTGTCAAACCAATAGGATCCTTGGAAGATTTAGTAGTCACTATTTCCTCCTAGCAATATCCTATAGACTTTGTAGTCATTTCTCCAAAAACCTCTAGACCTGGACACCCTGTGGTCTTAGGAAGGCCATGGCTGGCAACTGTTTATGTCGTCATCGGATGTAGAAATGGGGAAATTATTATTTCAAATGGTTTTCACAATCAAATATTGTCCATCTTTCCACCTACTCAAACAGTTGCCGAAGTACCAGTATGGCTCGAAAATCCTTATGGAGACGAAGACTGCATGTTTCCATTATTAACATTAGATCAGTCTAGAGGTCTCTAGTAACATTTTGATGAGCATGTTTTGCAACAGTTTCTAGCTGATAGTTCTTGCATCAATTATCCCATCTCGTTTAATGGTTATCAACATGTGTTTAGTGGCGAGTTTTAGAAAACCTACCATTCGGCCGTCTTCGCCTCATTTGCAACCATGGAGAAAAGCCAAGAGCTCACCATAGAACCTATGGAAATATTTGAAGGGAAAATTCTACATATTGGCACAGGATTGACTACAAAACAAAAGAAGCAGTTGATGAGTATGGTTTGTGAACAAACTGAAGCATTCACATGGGATTACTTGGATATGAGAGGTATACATCCAGACACTTGCATCCATCATATCTACACAAACGAAGAAATGAGCCATGTTCGACAACCGCAAAGGCAGATGAACCCAGCATTGAAGGATATCGTTAAAGAAGAGCTTCAGAAGCTTTTGGACGTAGATTTCATTTACCCCATTTCCGATAGCAACTAGGTATCACCTCTGGTAGTAGTCCCAAAGAAGAACAGAAAATGGCAGATCTGCATCAATTATAGAGAATTAATCATAGCCACGCTGCGCGATTATTTTCCATTGCCTTTTATTGATCAAGTTCTCGACACACATGTAGGTAAGAAATATTTTTATTTTCTAGATGGTGATAGTGGGTACAATCAAATACAAATAGCTGAGGAAGACCAGGAAAATACCACCTTCACATGCTCGTGGGGTGCTTATGCATATAAAGTCCTTCCCTTGGATCTTTGTAACACTCCCGCCACCTTCCAAAGAGTTGTGCTTGCTATCTTTTCTGACCTAATCCATGACTGTGTGGAAGTCTATAAGGATGACTTCATGGTCTATGGGGATGATTTCCCACAAGCCTTGGAAAATCTAGAGAAGGTATTGATCCGTTGTCAAGAAGTTGATCTGGCCCTTAGTAGTGATAAATGTAGGATGATGCAAACTAAGGGGATTGTTTTAAGCCACCATGTATCATTTGATGGAATTCAGGTCAACCCGGAAAAAATCGAAGTAATTTCGCGTATCCCTATTCCAAGCTCACAAAAGAAGGTAAGAAGTTTCCTAGGGCACACATGATATTATCGACGATTCATTAAAAATTTCACTAGAATAGCAACACCATTATTTAAATTTTTAACTGAAGACATTGACTTTGTATGGAATGTTGACTATCAACAGGCTTTTCAAGTACTGAAGGAAAGATTGTCCACAACTCTAGTGCTAAGAGGACAAATTGATCCTTACCTTTTCACATTTGTACAGACGCTTCGGACACCGCACTAGGAGCAATTTTGGGAAAAAGGGAGGATAACTTTCCCTATGCCATTTATTTTGTTAGCAAAAATCTCTCTCCCGCTAAATTAAATTATACGGTCACTGGAAAAGAACTGTTAGCAGTTGTACATGCTATAGGAAAGTTTAGACATTATATTACTTGTTATGAGACATTTGTCCATATAGATCATTCTATTGTTAGATTTTTAATGAATAAACCAATTACTAATGGTAGGATAAATAGATGGTTGTTGCTTCTACAAGAATTTAATATAACTATAATTGATAGGCCTGGAAGGGATAATTTGGCAGCTGATTTCTTATCTCCTTTGAATCTGACACAGGGAATCATGCCAATTCCAATGCCCGATGAATTCCCAGATGAAGCTCTATTTGCCATTTCTACCATTACTCCTTGGTTCGCTAATGTTGCCAATTATTTGGTATCAGGAAAGCTACCTCAGAACATTTTGGCTCGGGAAAAGAATAATATAGTACAACACAATGCTAATTTCTCGTGGATTGAGGGAGATTTATTCTATACAGGGCCAGACTTGATTATGAGGCGGTGTGTGCGGGAAGACGAAATGCATGACATACTAAGCGCCAGTCATAATGAGCCTTGTGGCGACCATTTTGCTAATAAGAGGACGACATATAAAGTTCTTCGCACCGGATACTATTGGCCTATGCTCTTCAAGGACACCAAGAAGTTTGTTTCAAGTTGTGGCGCTTGCCAAATAATGGGGAGACCAGTGGCCTCCGATGAAATGCCCCCAACCCTTTGAGCAGTGGGCATTGGACTTCGTAGGGCCCATATCCCCATTGTCAAATAAGAAAAAATATATTTTGGTATGCACTGATTATGTCACCAAGTGGGTGGAGGCTAAAGCATTGTACACTGCCACTGAAAAGGCAGTAGTGTAGTTTTTGTTTGAGGACATCTTTACGAGATTTGGGGTCCCTCGTGAAATTGTCATTGACCAAGGAACCCAATTTACATCAAAGATGGTCAAGGAAGTTACAGAGCAGTATCAAGTGAAGCACCGCAAATCGACTCCTTACCACCCCCAAGCTAATGGGCAAGTGGAGTCCACGAATAAGGTGTTGGAATCCATCCTTACAAAGACAAATCAATTGCATCACAGAGATTGGGTGGAAAAGTTACCAGAGGCACTTTGGGCTTACCAGATCACTTGGAGGAATGTGACCGGCCATACTCCCTATGAACTAGTCTATGGTAAACAAGTACTTCTGCCCATTGAATTTCAAGTAAAAACATTTAGAACAGCTACTCAATTGATTTAAACGAGGCTCAAGAGCAAAGATTGATGTAATTGAACAACCTAGATGAAATCCAACAAGATGCCTACCACCGAACTGCATTAGTACAGAACCAAAGAGCCCGATGGCACGATAAATTCATTAAGAAGAAAGTCTTCCGTCTAGGTGAATGGGCCTTATTATACGATAGTAAGTTTAAGCATTTCAAAGGCAAATTTTCTACCAGATGGTTAAGACCATATGCGGTAATTGAAGTTTTTGATAATGGCTCAGTTCGCATCTGTACTATTGATAATGATAGGACTTCTTTTGTGGTAAATGGTCATTGGCTTAAATTTTATCATAAGCCACTCTCACGTGATCAATTTTTGCAGGAAATTCAAAAAGATCCGGGATTGGAGCTGATTCATACAAAGGACCAGCCCCTTTCTGGCTCAGTTAATTAATTTTTATCTATTTTACACACACACACACACACACACACACACACATCTAACAGTGCGCTGTCATTTTTTGTTATCTGCAGGTGGTCCTCCCATAGCCCATGTAGAATAAAGGAGGAATTAACCAAGAGGAAGTTTATCCCTTTACCCAGGCTTGGTGGACTATATATAGAAAAGGAACTTATGGAGTCTTCTTTGGAAAGCCTTCAAACTCTCTAAATATGAAGCTCCCGAGCAATGGCTGATCCATGCTTGTAAATGAAATGAACCAGAAGTAGTTTAGGGATTCCTTGAGTACATAATTGTTCTTTTCTGGGCTCAAGGAAATGATTATGGAAAGGAAACCTGTGGAGTCTACTTTGGGAAATTCAGACTCTCTAAATAAGAATTCCTGGAGCACTAACTACTTTAAGCTCGTTAAAACAATAAGGTGGTAGTAGCATAGGGATCCTATGGGCTGTGAATTATTCTTTTCCGGGCCCAGAGGAATAACTACGAAAAAGAACCCCCCTTGGAGCTCTCTTTATGGCCATTTCCAGCTCCCAAAAAAAGAAATGCCCCAGACAGTCACCATTACAAGCCTGGTTAAAATCCATGGATTGGAAAGCAGTTTACTTTACTGAAATAATGAGCAACCTAGTCTATGATATGGAATTTGAAGATTCCGAGAGGATAGCAATTGATCTATACCCGACTCGCTAATAATCTAATAATCTGATTCTACATGACCCCGTTCAAATAACTATGTTTTACGTCTGATCAAAATATCTCTGTTTCATGTTGTGCTTGAGAGGTCTATGTTCTATACTCTATCCAGAATGTAGCTCATATTGCACATGAAGGCCCGAGATTTTGCTTAAATTGGGGTCCTATAATCCCTCAGCTACTGCCAAAACATACACAAGAGAACATCCCGCATTATTTTGTCTGTGTTAATATGTTTTGACGAATCAGGGCCTGTCTTCATACGCAGTGGAGGAATGATCAGGACTACCGAATCGCTCAGAGTTAAGAACAAATTCCTAGAATCAGTACTCTATTTGCCAAAGGCATAGCATGTTAATCTTCCAGAATCCAAGCACCAAGCACACAGCTACAAGAGGCAGTGCTTAAGCACGTGGATCGCACACTTGACACAAATCATTCAAGTGGTTGAGGTATGCACTTGTATTTTTCTTGAATTTTACTGATAGATAGTTAAAGTGTTAATCATTGAAGTATGCCTCGAAATCTATCCTATGATCACCATGATCATATATCCTACGCCCTCACCTGTCCAGTCCCGATTTCATAAAAATTTATCCTCCAGCATGTTATATCACTGCCATCGCCTATGATTTATCCTTGTTATGTCATGATGACCGCTTGCCGCTTGATCATCATTTCAAGATGCTTTCCGTCATCATGACGGTAATGCACCGCCTCATAGCATGGATGCTCACACGCTCCATCCATAGATTGCACCCTGCACTTAAGTGCCCACCCTCCTAATCAGAGAAGCTAGGACGATTACAATCATGAAATCGATCCCCTCTATCCGATCCATCATCACGACGGGCATCCAACTGCAATTAAATGGAGGTTGATTGTGGACATGGGCAGAGAATTAAACAGAGACTGGCAGTGCAAGAAATTACAGTTAATTCATAGGCATCATGGGAGCAGACAGACATGAACCCACCTTTGTTTAGTTTTCACGTAGCCCAGAATATGAACAATGTAAGGAGAGTCTGGAAGAGAAAGGCTGGATGCCTTTTCTCCAGAAGTTCCAAGGCTATAACGATCAGGTGGTGCTCGCATTCGCTCGGAGCTTCAATGGTGAAAACACTCAAGTTGCAACCTCAGCTTCAGGATCACAGAAGAATCAGTGAGTAGGGCTATTGGGCTACCAGCTGACGGTGAGAAATTTTTCAAAGGTGGCTAGTTAGAAGTACCGAATTGCACCAAGTTCCTGAAACCGGCCTACAGATCAATTAGTTGGATGAAGGGAGTGCTTTGTAACTGTATTGAGGAGTGAAGGTATCCACTCTTGACAATGCTACAACGATTTGTGACCTATGAAGGGAGGTTTGCTGTTGTTTTTCTCTATCATATTTGGCTCATGGTTCATTTTACAGAAGGTAGGCACCTCAATATTCCTGATTTCCTAAGGTTAAGCTTGCATAAAATGGCAAACATAATTCAGTCCCATGGAAAAAACTCGAAACCGCATTATAACATCACAATTTGATCAGGATTTTATTGGTTGCTAAGCTGAAAAAACGGAAACAATTGTGGGAGGACTTCCTCATAGAGGCATTCCCTAGTCAAGAGACACAAACGAAAGGCAGACAGGTACAGTGGGCCGATCCCTAAAAATTGAAGAAGCAATTCCCCCATCCGAATCTGAGCCTACCCCTACCCATTCCCCTACGCTTGTGTTCGCACCTCCTCCTATAGGTGCAAGAAGCTTGAAATATGGCACATGAAAAACTCCAGCGGAAATCCCCATGAGCTCACCACAAAAAAGGAAATATGACCGGGCAAAACCTACCCAACCTGACTTGAGTCTCATGATAGAGAATGACGCCCCAGAGTCTCCAACGGAACCCTCCAACCCTAAAAGCGCCACTCCTAAGGCTAAACGTTTGAAATCCCGACCCCCTACAAAAATTTCCCAATTTCTGTGGCTGAAACTTCAGCTCAAGAACGCCGTCGGACCTGCAGTATGGCCTATACACCGCAAAACACTATTGAAGGACCCAACCTCGTCCATATTCCTGTTTCATCCTCCCACAAGTCCAGTCTTCCGCAGTCTCAAACGCTCATAGCAGAGGAGCCCACTGCCGTGACTAAGCTCCAAATCCTTGTGGATATCGCATGGGATATGGAACCCTTGTCCCCTACTAAATCGACAGCAAGCAGGAACGCTACAAAGAGCACTCTGCATCTGTCATCTTCTAAGAAGCATAGAGGAAATTCGTCGAGAGGAGGAATCTCGCAGCAATCAACGACCCTGACTAAAATCCCTACACTGGATGCTGAGGAGAATTTAAAAATTAGGCTTATGAAGCTGCAGAAAACAATTACCAAGATTAGAGAATATGCAAACAAATACAAGGTCTTGTTTCATTTGTAAAGGAAGTAAATCAGCGAGTAAGGGATTCCAATATGAAACTGTATGTTCAGAATGATGCTTTGGTACGAAAGAACAAACACCTTCTACGTTGGAAGGCAGCCTGCAACAAGCTTGCGAAAAAATTGAGTACTAGGGGCCTAGCATTGCAATTCCAAATGTGCTCGCCACCTATCAGGTAAGGGATCGAAGTCTTAATCAAGACTGCTAGTCCTTAACAGCGGTCTCCTTCAGTTGGCAGTCTCCTTTTTGTTGGATAGATCAGGGCATGCATCAGGTTAATCGTGAGAGGATGTTGATCCCCTGTTTTGTTCCTATTACTATCAATTCAGTCCCCATTTTGACCTCTTTTTGGCACTATGGAACCTACTTCTTTGCTAAGTTTACTATCCTAATCTAGTTCCAATCCCCATTTGAGGTGAATCTTCTTTTGATTGCATTTGGCTATTTGTTGGTAGATTTAAGTGAATATAGGTAGCATATGCTTAAAGTAACTCATTATTGTAATCAAGTGTAGACTTCTCAGCAGAATGTACATGACAATACCAAAAGAAGCAGTTGATGTACCATGACTCTCTATTTCAGTACTCAAAGGTTACATGCGGATTTGGCACTCAAACAATGCAATGGACAAGGAGTCGCGTGCTTCTGGATGAGGAGATCGAGCCAACCATGAGAAGAATGCATCCGATCCCAAGATCTTCACTCTCCTTCCTTTAGATGCAGCATACACTAAGTTGGGGGTTGGTTATGAAGTTGTTGACTAATTCGAGCTAGTCGTTCAAACCAATTTGTTCTGAAGGAGTAATGTTGTTTGACTATTATAAACTTCTATTTTTAGTTTCAAGTTTAACCGTAATCAAATGCCTATTAAAGGCGGGGATGTACTATGTCGCGGGACATGCTGAACCTTTGAAGAATTTGTTGTGTAATTGTGACTTAAGTTTTAATAAGACTATTATGATGCTCTTGCTCTGAATTCTAGTTGAATGTGTTGATGGGATGTTGATGCTCATGTTTTAACTATGATCGCAACCATTTCGTTAGTGTAAGTTTAAAATCCCCCAAGTGTGATTGGGCCCACCCATCTAGGTTTGCTTTGTATTTTCATTGATAGTGTCACTGTGAACTAGTTACAGTTAGTTCCCTTTTCCATTGTAATTCAATTCAATTGTGTGTTGTGTTTGATTGGTTAGTGCATACAGATGTGTTGAATGATTGCAAAGTTCTTGTTCTTGTCATAATTGCAATTAGATTTTGGTGTGAACTCTATGAGCCTTCCAAACTAGAGTTGTGCCATTACCTTAAATACATCGTATGGTCGTTTGACAAGTTGATTGAATCGTTACCCATGGGTGATGCCGAAATAAGTCCTTAAATTCTTTAGCATTCATGTATGAACATGATCTTAATTGATTAAGAACAAGCTTGGCTTATTCGCCAAATTGACCTGTGTTTCTCTGAAAGAATTGACTCGAATCGATCCCTTGATTAAACTGTAGCATTGTGTAGACAACACGAAATAGGCGAACATTGCATTGATTGTTCAATACTATAACAGATTTGGTTGAAACGAATTGGATTGGTGACCAAGCGTGAAGATGCATTACTTGCATAGATGGTTGATTGGTTTTTATTTCACTTCATTTCATTTAAAATACTATCGGATTAATGTGTTGTGGGTTGGTAACAAAACATTGTTGGAACGTTTGTGTGTGATTAGTTGTCGAAGACCAATTCTTTAGCTTGCCTCCCCTATTCATGCAATTGCCAATTTCATTAGTTGACTGAGACAATTACTCTTCCCTATTTCTGTGCAATAATTAGTCTCATTTGAATGATTGATCTTTCTCTTGGTTCATAGGTTCTAGTTATCCACTTTGTAGTTAAATCATTGCTTGGATTTGCAACAACATACTGATTGTGAGTAAGAATATTCATAAGTCAGGATTGGTGTGATTCCAAAAAATATTTAAGTACAGGTCCTTGAAATTTGTGTGATTACATAGCTGGGTGTTAAACATGATCAACGTTAGGGTTGCTTTCATTAATCAAATCTTGTAAGTGGTTTATTTGAAGATAGAACAATAAGTAAGTGATAGAGTAAAACATAGTAAATTCTCCAGATTAGTACTTAACTCCTGAGTCTTGATAAGGAAATGAATCATTAAATACAAAACGATTATTTGATCAAGAGCTACTGGGATAGATTACTCATTTACTTACGGGTTGGATGGTTATAAATTGCTTCAGTAATGAATTGTTATTTACATCAAGAGTTTAATAAGTTGAGTGCTTATTAGTACAGGTTGTTTGATTACTTCAAGTAAGAATTGCCATCATCATAGGATGCTTGTTGAGGAATGATTGAGCGGTTTTTCACATAGAAGGTTTGGTACCAGCATTTAAAGATTTGATTGATATCGTTTGATGTGGATAAAAGTCTGTTTTTGTCACTAGAGTACAGATTTGGTAACTAGAATTTGTAAAAGTTTTTACATTAAATTTGATTGTCAAGTTTGCTCTTGACAATTAGATGATTTGATTTGCAAATAGTTATTATTTCATAAATTGTGAGAAGGAAATGATTAAACTTTCCTAACCCTGAACAGAGAGAGCGCAAGGCAATTCATGCTTACGAACCCTGGGTTGATAATTAATATTAAGGGATTTAATCTGACCATTTAGATCTCCCAACAATAATACAAATAATATAAATAATAATAGACATAAACAATGATTTATTAACTAACAATTAGCATTAAAGAGCCATGTTCTAAGGACATGACCATTTGTGAAGAGGTACCTGCCTAGGTATATAAGCAAACTTTCACCCTCATCTGTAACATCATGTCACTTGTCTTCAAATATTCTCACATACAATTACTTGTCCTATAATAGATGTTTTTGTCTTCAAAGTATTCTTAAGTGCGAACCTTTGTTCGTTACAGTTAATTAAAGGATTGTATATGCATGTTATCTTGTAAGTGAGCTTTGTTATTGAATAAATTTATGATTTTATGTCTAATGTATAGAATGTATTGATGATCTAGGGTTTTTCTATTACACCATTGTTATTGAAGATAAGCTGTATATAATCTAGGTATCATCATTGCATGCATTACTCATGTATAATATGTGAATATCAATCCCCTTGGTGAATCTTTTAATTAGCTCTCCCAAGTGAATAGTGACCCCTCACAAAGGTAATAGTTAGGTTTTTGTTGCTAGGGAATAAAAAAATCCTTACTCCTTTGTAAGGATTAGCAAATCTTTAACACCCATAGATCCCATCCACCCAAGGACCAGGCATTGACATTGTCTAATAGGTGATCAACCTTTATCTTATCCACAAATTCATTTTCACTCTCCTTATCTCTCTATTTTCAGCCCTCTTAGGGACAAGCAGGCCAACTAAGGCTTGGTGCAAAATTGCCTAGGAGCAGAAGTTTTAGCATTGGAAGGATTCAACATCAAGAGTAGAAGTGGTTGCCTCAAAATCATTCCCTTTGATGGATAATCTCTCCATTTTTCTCCATAATTTTTCTTTCCCTAACTACTTTGCCCCAGGAAAAACCCTTGTTTGGTTAAGCTTCAATTTGAGGGCTTCTTGGAGGTTTCATGTGCCTTTGTCTTGCTAGAATACATTGTTGGAAACCTTTTCATGGTATGTTGATCTAAGGCCATTCCATTTTACACACTATTTCTCAAGCCCTAGGTTTAGCATTCCCTATTTATGTCTCTCTAAGGGATGTAAATTGCTTCATTTCCAATGTTTGAGCCTTGTATCTAAGTTGAGTCATCCCTTGGAAGCTTATTGTGTCACCTTAAACCTCTAAGCCTAGAATATCTCTTATAGATGACCTATATAATGGTACTCCTCCCGTTGGTGAAAATCCCTAGGTGACCTTATTGTTGTCACTTCCTACCTTAATTTTGTCACTTAATCTAGTGCTTGACTTGTAGGGTACCCATCTACAAGGCCTGATATCTTTTGCAGGAACAAGGGGGAAACAAGAAACAACATCCCCTCTCATTTGATATGAATTTCCATATCCCACATTAAAGAGTAGATATGATCCTTATTCCTACTTTTATAATCTTTTTCAACCCTCAAATAGGAAGATTGAGATTCTTATCCCTAAAATAAATATAATGATCTTCAATAAGAATCATGAGGGAAAAAACAAGTGTTGGTTCTCTAGAACAAGAATGGTGCAAAAGCACTACCTCTCCACACCCTAGGCAACAAATATTATCATTGATCTTGTTGCTTCCACCTTTTTTTTTCCATCATTCTCCCCACAACACTCACATCATCAACATCCATATCATTTTATTTATATCCTCTCCTTTGAACAAACTATTTTTGTGTTCCCACCTTCATCGCCTCCATGAATTTCATTTTTACTATATTCACTACCAGGGTAGGAATTTGGATTTCTCTTTACCCGTCATATAATATAGGAATTTGGATTTCTCTTTACCCGTCATATAATTTTTTTTTGACGTTTTGGGTCCTTATGCTTCCCGTCAAGAAACGTTATATTAAAAATTTTGCCCTTCAAGAGTGA
>APFE030620346.1:174982-192017 GCA_000404065.3 Pinus taeda | reverse complement strand
TATGTTTAGTTTATGGTTTTTTGCCCTAGAAGGCAACCCCTCTCTTTGTATGAGGGCATTGTATTTGAGGCGGCGATAGATGTGTATTCTGTGTGAGCGAGAAACAGAGAGGTGAGACTGTGAGAGAAAACAGAGGATATTACAGCGGCTTTGCTGTAGGTTGTGTCTCTTCATTTTGCTGGATAATAGAAAGGAAGCACTGGTTGTTCGAGGTGGACGTAGCCCAAACTGGGTGAACCACGTATATTTGTGTCTCTCTTGTTTTGTGCGTTTTCTGTGTTTATATTTCTACAATATTTTATGTGTTCCATTGCTCCGTAATATATAATTTTCTAACAGACATATCTATTATTTCGAGGGCTCTTTGAAATGAAAGGGGTGGAAAATAAAGTAGAATGGTATAAATTATTTGCGATGATGGATAGACAAAGAAATGGTTGCCAAAAGTGGGCACCTTAGGACTCGGAGTCATTTAAGTGAATGCATAAAATTCAGGGGTGCAGAGATAGAGGCATATTTTTCTTCAGGACTACGCAAAAACATATATGACAAGATCATGTGTGTTTGGTAGCCATGATGGATAGGTGTGTTTTTGTGAGATGACGAAAATGTGCAGGGAACGTTTCTCAAAGTTGCTATAGAATGGGGAAAAAATCATAGCTAGACTTTAGTTAATAGGACATTCATGAAATGCAAAACAAAAACTTATGGTAGAACTAAAATGCATAGAGAGGCCACAAAACCAGTGGCTCAAACTTAAGCAAGACAAGGTTTCTCACACTTTGATATCATGATAAACAACACAAATGGAATGCGCCAAATGTCAAAGATAAACGTGAATTACATTTTATCAACAAGATTTACATATTTATACATTTCCTTGTCATATACTAAGTGGTCTCTTGGACTCCAGTAGTTGTTCACATTCCACACTAACCCTTAGCAAATTAGGTGTTCAACACTTTGTCCTAATTAGTTTCCCAGAGTCCCATTCTCAGAACAATACATCTAATATATAATTTACTAAGAAAGTGATGTATTGTACCTAGACAAAGGATAAGCCACAAGATCACTCATATCAGGAATCCAATAGTATGTGTGGGTATCATAAAGAATGTTGTCACTTACTTTTATATTTCCCAAAGAATTATTTACACCAAAGGTAGATGGAAACACCTGGAAATAACATAAACAATATTTTTTTCATAACTAAATGAAAGTCTCTGCAATTAGAAAACTCTCTAATGGTACTTATGTTATACCTTTATATCAACTTGTAAGTTATCTTAATACAAAGTAGCGAGTTGGGTTTCATTTTCATTGTTTAGAACATGATATGCCCTTGCCATACTCAGAACTAGTGAGAAAATCACACTACCTTTACCTTTCCCAAGTGGCCCTTTTACAGTAGAATCCTTCTGGTATAGTATCACATTTTATTCTTCTTTAATGTTCTTTTCACTAGTTTCTTGTTGGATAATCATCGTGAGTCTATCATTTTGTTCTTCATTAACATTTTTTTCCATGTCTTCAATGTTTATAGCATTCACAAATTTCAACAATGCCAAAATTGTTGGCCTATTAAAGTAAAAGGAGAGTGTAGCTACTAAAATCATTACCTGTGCAAAACATTTTCCATGTATGCATTATCAAATTAGACACATGTTACGTATATAATGTGTCATTAACATCAATGGCTAACACAAATTCCAAACCTGCATGAGTGAAAGTGAGACAAAATATTAGAGAAATAATGTATAACTTACTTGCGAATATTAGTATATGCTAGAGAATCATGATCCAATAGAATAACCTATGCATTCACAAAGCTATATAATTATCTTGTTTGTTACAAAAAATGGTTTTTTTCTCTTTCCTCGAGCTTTAGTAAGAAGCAAGGAATCTTTTTAAAACTTGATATTTTGTCATGGAGCTCAATGTCATTAGAAAGTGAACACTTTGCATCAGATAATTTTGAACTTTTATGTCTGATGGTTGTCTTCAACTTTAGATTTTATGCTCTAAAGAATCTTCAAGATATTCTGAAGTATCAAAAAAAAGATTCACTTTAGTTGAATTTTTTTTCTCCCAGTACCTTCCTCAACTCTTATTGTTTTACATCGCCATGAGAGTTCGTCCTCGTTCTATAAGCTTTGTTTAAATTTTTAATGAAAGAACGAACTAGAAATTGACATGATGGACTTCCTTTACCTACAAATGCATCTTCAATTTCCAATTATTCTAAGAAAAACCCCAATGGACATGTCATGTTTTGTCATAGAAAATTCCACCTACACAAATAAAAGAGAGATTGATTCATTATAACTCTACAAAATGTCTAGAAAGGAATTTAAATTATCTAATTTACATGATTCATAATAATATGCTTAATTTAATAATTGTATACAATGTGTGCTACATTTTAGGAAACAAAAATATCCTTCATAACATCTAAAGCCACCTTGTAATTACCTTGCTAATTAAATCTTGAAAGTCTAATAAGAACTACATATCGCCAAGCAAAATATTTCTGAGATTTTGTTTCCCGTGGTAATGACATTGAACTAAGAATGTAAGTCTATATCTTGACATAATTTCTAGGAATTTAGTAATCAACTCTATAATTTACTGTAGGGCTTGAATAAATACATGGTATGTAAAGGAAAAGGTTCCATGGGTTCTTACATGAAGGCTACTAGAAAAGGAAACCTTCAAGTCATCAAGTACTCTTGTGAATAATATCTTTTACCTCATAGCAAGATCTACTACTTTGACATTTTCCAAATGCTCATGAGTAACATTATATTCACTTGATGAAATTTCATCTATTTTTGTAGTCAAAGCTTTTAATCTATATAGCCTAGGGGATACATTTGAAAAGTGAAAAAATCAAGAATCAAATCCAAGGTCCACCCCTAGAAAGCAGTTCGGTTCACCACTAAGCTATATCATCCATTCTATGATAGACATAAATCAAGCCACGGATTGCAAGCTCCAACAAAGACATACATGAAATAACATGCCTTAAGTCAATGAAACAACATAAATTGTGCATATAAGGAAAAATTCCTAAGCAATATTATAATTCATCAGCTATATTCTTTAGGCATTGATGGTGTCAAATGATGAAGAAGAAAGCTCGTCTTGAATCTTGATTTTGATATATTCTATTTGTTCCTAATATTTCACAGGAATTCAATCTGAAAAATTTAGAATCCTATAGCTTATCCCAACATATTTACAATGTATATACTTTAATCAACCATTGAATTTGTCATGAAACTTATCAAATTTACTAGAGAAAGAAATTAAGACATACCAGTGGACATCTTCAGAAAATTTATCATACTTGTTGAAAAATCATATAGTCGGTAAATAACCCAAATACTGAATAACAAGTTACATAACAAGAAAGATTTGTATATTGATTCATGAAAGTAAACCAAATATATAACCATGGATCCAAACATGTATGATCTATTATTATGGTCCTATGGATACCCACAAAATGACTAAAAATAATGATTTAGCAATACCCACATAGCTTGTGGAGAAGAATATGCATCAGGATATTGATAAACCATATGAACTAAAAGGAAAATCTCTTTAAAATTTAGAGCAAATATTTGAGCCTTGAGGCTATCAATGCATCATGGATGACTCAGAAAGAGAATTCCTTTAGTAGCCAGTGTTACCTCATATTTTCCACTGTTGTCATGAAGGCATTTCTATACATGATGGAGCATTCATTAGAAGACACTAAAGCCAAACATGATACCTATCATAACAACCAGAAAGATAAGGCATGAACACACCTTATAGATAGTGGCACATCACATTTTTACAGAGCCTTGGTAACTCTCATTGAATGTACTTTATAACAATCTCTGTGTAAATCCTTTCACCCACAAAGATATTATCAATTCAATCTCCCTTCTTGTACTTCACACAATAATTCTGTAATCAGTTATAAATACTCTCCTTCCTTCTATAATTAATGTCTAATCTGGCATTTTCTTCATATAACCATTGTATTAGGGAACATAAACAGATAGTAGATATCACAACATGCACTTGTACCTTGTCAATTTAATCAAGCGTCTCATGCCAAGGCCCTATTATTAGGATGTTAGTTTTCGAATCCACTAAAAAATAATAATTGATAAACATGCAAATAATATTTTCTAGATACTCTTGAGCCCTATACACATTTTTTTTTGCCATGCAAAATAAATTAGTTCTACCTAGAAGTAAGAGTGGATAGGGATAGTACTCATAGCTATTGTGGATATAAGAAGAGGACACAGTAGATAGAGTTAAATTGAAAGTGGAGGAGAGAGAACGGGTTCCCATTTCTCATCAAAATCCAAAAATCTCATAAAAACTACAGTTCCAAGCCTTTGAGAGGGAGCGGGCCCAATACCTTCAACCTAATTTAGAGAGCCTGCATGTGGCACGGAAAAATTAGTTTCACAAAAACTAGTAACACTGCCTATGCCATACATAGTGGAAAAGCCGGAGGAAAGGCCTCAGATAGAGATTAAAAATGTGGAGGTAAACAACATGTTTTAATTATTTTCATAATGAAGCTTCAATGACAATGAAGTATGAGCTATAAATATTAATAGAAATATTAAAAATATTAATATTAATATTAAATATATTAATAAAGGATATCAATAAGTCACACAAAAACTTTTTAAGAAATATAATTAAAAGAACACCCTAGTTTTTTATGGAATAAAAGCTCTGGTGGTCATTCTAAGGAGTCACGTACATGCATTACAAATTCTCTTATTCTCTTGCATAATAATTTTGATAGTTTTAGAAGGAGGTCTCCAGGAGACCAACGAGCCGTCTAAGCTCATCTCTCCTATAACAAATCCTTCAGAGCTTGTTTCTCATATTTCTTGTTCCCACTGGCCCCATATTTCTTGTTCTCACTGGCCACTCCTAAAATCAGCTCTTGTGTCAAATGTTGTCCTGATCCAAACATTTTTGCCAAGGGAAAGAAACACATCGATGATTCTCCCCTTTGCAGACCTTCCACAAATATTGAAAAAAATTTATTCATATCCAGGCCTTATTGCAGGGACATGTACTTGCTAGTTCAAAATTCAATTGCAGAGAATGGTACCAACGAGAAGGGAAACTGTACAAAGTCCCCATTAACAGGAATTCGACATACAATTCCAGATTATCCACATGATGATTCAAGATTTCACAGTCATTTCTTAGGTTGTTCTTTAGGTATTGTGATAAAAAATTAGTTGAACTTCTGAAATTTTATCAGAAAAAGAAATCATTGAAATAAAGTTTGGGAAAAAGTGGTTGATAAGTATCTCTTAAGTAGAGAAGGCCATTCTCTGATGAGGGAATGAAGCACAATTCAAGTCACTCTGCAGCCTATAATAGAAAACCCTCAGTGGAGGCCTCTTCATCTTGTTTGATTTCTATGGTGTTTATAGAGGACATAGAGTTTGCAGAGGAAATAGAGCTTCAATAACGGAATATGAAAGGAAAAATCAGGGATTTGAGGCTTGTTGCTGGCTATGAAACTAATTCTAATTATATTAATTTTCTCAGCCATCCACCTACTAGTAAGAGAGCCATGATGAATCATGACTTTGTCTTTGATACTAGAAACAACCCTTTCGAAATTGGGAATGAGAAGGCTAAATCTGAAATCCTATTTATGGGACTTCATCTTTTAGTTGATGTTATGGTTATGCTTTTGGAGAATGATGAGGCTGGTTTCCTTGAGAAAAGTCTCCCAGAAGAAAAAGTGCAACCTGCATGGAAAAAATTAAGGAAAACAAGTTAACAAAATCCAGGTATGCCATTTGAGCAACCAAATTATTTTCTTTATTTTCCATATGATAAGGTATTTCATTTAGAAACGTAAGAAATACTAAAAATCGTATAAATGGTAAGATGAGAGTAAAAGAGCACCCTGCACGGAAAAAATTAAGGAAACCAAATTAACAAAATCTAGATATGCCATTCGAACAACCAAATTATTTTTATTATTTTCCATATGATAAGGTATATCATTTAGAAACGTAAGAATTACTAAAAATAGTATAAATTGTACGACAAGGGTTTTTGTGCCTTGCAGGAATAAAATAACCCCTGAGGGGATGACCAGGGTTTTGTCGAGCATACATGTGCTGCAATATATTCTGACGCTTCATCTAATGAGACAAGTTCATGCTTAAAGCGAGTGCTTGGTTGGCTATTATCTTTTATTCTACCTTCCTTTATGACTTTCCTTTAGGTATCTTCAGAAAGATCAGCACCCACAAGGAACAAAGCTAGCAACCTAGAATAGAAAACAGAGAAAAAAGGAAGATAAGCACCTGCCAAGAACAACTCGAAGAACAAAGGAAATAGCTTGGAATAGAAAATCATCTACTTTGAGCATTTCCTTTCTGATAATAAGGAAATTGGGAGGCAAGGCCGGTAGGGCAGGCGTTGGATATGCAACTTGCATGGTTGCAAATTTATTTAGCTAGTAAAGGCATACAATTTTATGACAACTGACAACTCCAGATCCAAAAGAAATCTAGATGTGTATTATGGGTTACGAACTCATAATATTAAATGGTACAAATTAGTGCTAGTTGCAAATGGCATTAATTCACTTGGGCTTAGGGGAACATAACATAGAATCATGTTTTCCATGTTTATGCTAAAGTATGACCTGCATATGAGGCCAAATAAAATCTCCAAATGGTTGTTTAGATAGAAGAACAAATTTTACATTGGTTTACTTTTGGCAACTTTGGTTAAAAGAAAGAATTTTTTGAGAAATTTGCATTGGTTTCTATGAGCAAATAATATGAATGCAAGAAACAATTACTATAATCCCTACAACCCCAAAGTGGCATGGACTAAGAAAGATAAAACTATATTAGATTTTGTACCTAGCCATCCAATTGTAAAAGGCCCTAAAATAATGTTTTTGGTTTAGGTTCAATAATAGATTTCAATGTATGTCGGTGCACCTAAAAGGAAAAATCTCTCTTATATATGAGATTAATAGGGAAATAGCCTATGAGAATTCATCTATGAAATTGGTAGCCCTATATAGAAAAAAATATGGACACGGTAAGAAAGAACAAAGGTGGCTTCCATCCTTGAACAATACAACATAAATCATTTGGTGGGAGCTTAGGGTATTGTTGTATTGACATTTTTTTCCATAATATTGTTATATCAAGCATTGATTACTTGTAATATTCATTCCCAAAGCCACATATATCTAATGTAGAGAATAAACAATATGATGGTGCATTGTAGGATTTGTTTGGAAATGTCAATGCATGATGGCTAGAACAAGGATATATATTTCAACTTTCTCTCCAAATATATCTTTATGAAGAGTGGGAAGTTTATGGATGGAAGGAATTGATTTTTTCAAGAGATAATTCTATTATTTCTTATTCATGTGCAAAGGACGACTGCTAGAGATTTTGGAAGCTATTTTAACTATATGTATCTATTGAAATGAAATTTGATATGTGTATTATAATTTTAGCATTCTAAATTACTCACACCAATTGCAAACAAATGTTGTATCATGGAATAACATAACCATATAATATGTAAAAATGGGTTAGTATTAAGAAACTCTTAAGTTATATCATCAAATGCCGAGACACTAGTCTTACAGACATGTATGCAAAAATGTGGAAATGTAAAAAAATGCATGTCAAGTGCTTGGGAAAAAAAATAAAGAAAAATTCCTTATGTGGAAGACAGCAATGACGATATATTCTATGCACGGAGACTTCAAGAAATCTGTTTAGTTATATTAAAACAATAAAAACTTTGGGATTGATAAATTATCCCTTTAGAGCCATATACTATATATGGAGAGTCCCTTGAATTTGATTATTGCTTGACAAAACATGTAAGATTCTAAACGTCGGATATTTTTAATAGGTCTAACACACGTAGTGTTCTAATTAAAAAAAGGCTTGCAATTAAAAACACCAAAAATAAGGGGATCTGAAAATGTGGCCTCTTATTTATATTAATAGCTGAAAAACAAAGATACATGCCCATACAAATAATATTAGAACCCCCATAAATGGCATGCATCACTACTCATTAAAAGGATAATTTAAGACATTGAAGCACCTTTGTGAATCCTAGCTAGATCCATTAGAAAAATTCACCCCAAGGCTTTCATCCCGGGATCAAAGTGGAACTGGCCACCTCAAGTTCTCAACAAAACACAATAAGACAAAAAAATTCAGAATTATCCAAATGCCTAGCTCCTATCTCCTTTTATAGGCTTGATGGATTCTCTAGAAACCTTATTTTATGATTTTCCACCAAAAAATGAAGGAAAATACCATGGTAAATACCATTGGCAGATTTCATCCATTTTGACCATATCAAGAAAAGGGAATATTACATATCCTGATTTCCCTCAAACAATCCACATCTATCCATAGTAGATGCATCTGTATACTGATACAAAGACCCCATACAAACTAGTGTGATATGCCATGCCTCCATGGTAAATGATTTTGAATGTATCCTTCGATATGTGGATCCCAAAAAATCCTCCATCCAATCCTGCCCTCAATAGATTCACTTAGATCCCAATGCCACCTAAGTCTTGGGACCTATGACTTATGATACCACCTCAACCCTCCATCATTGTTTATGCCTAAGGGCCCATGTTGTGATATTCCCTTCGCTAAGAGTATCCTCCTAAGAATCTCCCATCAATATAGTACCAACTCATAATCTCTTGCTAATCCATCCCATGGGAAGGATAAATACCTTCACATGGAATGGATCTACTTTGTTGATGTTGCTCGATGCCTAACTCATGTTGCTCCACTTGATCACTCTACTTGATCCATTTGGAAAAATTTACCTTACTCTCCCCAATGTATGAAGATGGGTTGATAGTGTTGCAAGCTTTATCTAGGCACTCTTGTAGAGGGTTGCTTTGGAACTCCCAACTATACTCCTCTCGCTACATTGTGAGGAACTTGAGACGTTCCTTTACACCAGACAATTTTTCCATTGTCTTGGCACATACCCCTATGATTTCCTCAATTTTTTTGTTTTCCTGTAAGATAGTGTCTCAGGATATCCAAAATATATGCTTCAAAATCATGAGATATGCGTTAAAATGCATGATCTTCCCCAAAAGTCTGATTTTGGGGCCCAACTAAATGTCTTTGTACCTGTCTGCACTGAATTCCCAACTATAACCACTTCAACTTGAGCCTTTGACCGATGTTCTGGGAATGGTTCATATTGCACACTGTGCTTGTCATGTTGCCCCTCATGATCATGCTGATCATGTGATTCACAACTACTGGCTCCTTACTCAATTTTCCCTGGCCTCCTCCATCTGTGATGACAATATGTTGTTCATCCCCTCCAATTGTCAAACATAGATGCATTGGTGGATTTTTATCTATACTTGGTTGTTTATATTCTTTATGGACATCCTCCTGGAGATCTATGGACTCATTTGTATACGCGTCTACCTCATCAACAACATTAGGTAGAATTTCCTAATGCACTTATGAATGCTTGTTATCCTACAACTTAGTCTCCCTGAATAGTAACCCATTGTTGTTCATCATCATGGAAATTAATAGACCTAACTATAGAAGACTCCCCATGAGTTGAAGGAATCTCCTTTTTTCTATCCTTGTTGCCTCCTTCCTATCACCTAGACATGTATGGTTAAGTGCCCAATGTCCTTGCAGATAAATCATAGTCCTCTTTTTCTTAGTTCAATCTTGCTACATATTTTATTTCCTTTGTTCTTTCTCCTTCAACCTATCCTCTTTAGCTCCTTCTTAGTCAACACCCTTTTCATAAATTTTATGTTTTCATGAACAACCCTTCAACTTGATTATAGACAACTGATGACACAACTAGTTCCTTTCTGCAAATGGTCAACAATTTGGGTCTTAGTATCTTGTAAATGTCAGCATCTCCTCCTAAGAACAAGGACACAATATTTTCATGCTTGTTTTGACACAGTCTAGATGAGATGATGTAATGCTGGTGTAAAATTTTTGGAACACCTCAAAGATTAAGTCATCACATTCTAGATTCAATATGAATGTGCCAAAGTGGAATTCTGTTATTAGTTCTAAGATTTTACACCACTTTGAAAAGCTAGGAAGAATCATGTTATTCAACGCCTGAAGGGTTTCCACTATCAACTGCAATATCTCCCTCGTGAGATCATTATTGTAAGGCGGTAGAGGTAATTTTAAAGTTATGATCCTGTTGAGACATGAGGTAATTGTAAACATGGCCTCTTCATAAGGATGCTCCTAGAGTTTGGGTTGTATCAACACAAGCATGGATGGCTTGAGAGCCCAACTGAGTTTCTTTCATTTTGGTTGCCCCACCTTGGATATACATGTGTTTAATTCCTCTAACTTAGGAAGGACATCTCCCGACCTCATAAACTAGAAATCAAATCCGAGTGCAAAGATCCATTTCAACACTTCTTTTTCCCTTTGTAGGTTTCTTGGTTGCTTGTGCTGAAAGACAGTATGGACTCATTTTTAGAAGGGTCCACAGTTTTGTTTTCCTAAAAGACCAAGTGCAAGTTGTTTTTTCCATCTCTCAATGTCCTCTAGTACCTTCTCAAGATCCATCTTTCCACATACAAGGATACGTGATATCTTTAGGCAAAATACACTAGATGTTTTTCCCAACCAACTAAAAAGGCACCACAAATAAAAATTTCCCCCAACACACAATGATAAAAATATTCCTCTACAAATAAACTTCCCCAACACCATGAATCATAGTACATACCTTTGTTAATGCCATCACACATCACCATCACATAATAATACATTAAACCCAAAATCGCATCTCTTCATAAATGAAATGGATGTGTTTTTGATGAATATCTAAATAGAAATTTTCAAGAGCGGTGACGTCAATAATGCATCCAATTATAGGACCATCATGACAAGCCCTTTGTTTGCAAAGTTATTTTGAAGGATGCTAGAAAATAAAATTAGCAAATGGGAAGAATAAAGAGATAAGCGTGCTAAAGGGAAAGCAAGTTTTAGACCTAAACATTCCACAGTTGATCATTGTGTAACTTTAAGGCACATCATTGAAAAAGTTTGGGAGAAAAGGAAGAAGTATTTTGTTGCTTTGTTGATTTTAGAAAAGTGTTTGACTCAGTTCCTAGGGATAAGCTTTGATATAGAATGGAGGAACTTGGGGTTCCTAAACATTTGAGAGCAGCTATGCATAGGCTGTATGAAGAGGTGAAAGTCAAAATTAGAACTTCAGCAAGCATTTCTGAAAGTTTTAGAAGTGATATTAGGGGTCAAGAAAGGTTGCGCACTATCTCCTACCCTTTTTGGTTTATATATCGACAAGCTTGAGGAGTGATTAAATACGCAAGGGGGTGATGGTATCTATTTGGGCAAGTTTGTTATAAGGCTTCTTTTGTATGCACATGACTTTATTCTGATTGCTAAATTGACCCTTGGTTTACAAGAGCACTTACTATCCCTTGAGCATTTTGTAGAAGTGTGGGGATGCAAGTCAATATCAGCAAAATATAAGTAATGGTTTTCTTTAAGAAAGAAAACATCACCAACATAAGTTCTACTTTGAAGGCAACATTCTAGAAGAAGTCGTGATTACAAATACCTCTGAATTGAATTCAACAAAAATCTAAGTTGGGATGGTTGTGGAAATAAAAGAAATTTGGGGGTTGGAAATCATTTTATGATTTTCAAAATAGGTGTAGAGAGGGAGAGTTATGAGATTGGAAAATCACTCAAACTCTTTTTGGGCTTGCAGTGATTCCGGTGATTCTCTAAGGTTGTGAACTATGAGCCAGCAATACATCCAACATGTAGTGGAAACAAATTGAGAAAATTTAGAAGCGTTTGATTACAAACAAATTCAAGATTAAAAGTGCAGTGCTTTATCATATGTTGTTAAGTGAAACAGGGGCTGCTCCTATTGAAGCAATTGCTATGTTATGAGTCATAAGGTGTTTAAAAAAATTGAGCAAATAGAAGAGGGTAGATGGCCTAAAGTTGTCATTAATGACAGATTGTGCAACAAAAAAAAACAACAACAACAACTTGGATGCAACAAAATAACAAATGGTTTAGTAAATGAGGTATTTGCTTGAATGCGTGTCCCGTAAACAACAAAGAGGTAAAAGATTTTGTTATGGATAAGTTCCACAAGCATATTTAGGATAAGGAGTTAAGAAGAAAGAAAAAATACTATATTGAAGTGTTTAATCCCACTTATAGTCATCAACCAAAAGCATACATAGAGGCCAATATCTCTTAGAGAGCCAGAATTGTTATTGCTCAGTGAAGGACTAATTCTCATCAACTCCATTGTGAAATAGGGTGTTGGAAAAGGCCAAAAGAAGTGTGGGAGGAAAGAGTATGCATTTTTTATTCTTCTGGAAAAGTAGAAACAAAAAAACATTTCATTTTAGAATGTGAGCCCTTCAAAGACAACAGAGAAAGTTATGTAGATACGCTAACAGCTAGCTCTTGGGATAATCTATTTAGCAAGGGGTTTGTGGAGAAGCTCGAAGCATTTATTGTGAAGCTTCACAGAAAAATGGCCATCAAGCAAATGAAAAAACAATCTGTCCAATAAAATATCTTTAACCTCGTAAACGTTAAAATAATTTATTTTCTTTCCTTCTATATTCACAGAGCACCTCAACAATATCAATTTGAATAGAATTTGGCGTATTGATGATGTGACAACACTTTGTCTCAGCACAAGAACCACCCGAACCACCCGAAAATATCGATATGCATAAGGATGAGATTACACCGAGAAGATCATTAAGGATGCCTAATTCAGTAGATTTCAATCTCCCCATGCAGGATGAGAACACGCCCCAAAATATAATGATTGTGACCTTAATTTGCCTAGCTTGGGCGTCTCATCTCTGTTAGGAAAATAAATATGTATACTTCCTTCTCCAATAGAATGATCATGATATTCGATCCTAGTTGAAATGAATTTGGTCCATAGAAATTAGCCTCCACAGTTCGTTCGATCTACTAGTGAATAGGTGAATATCTCTGTCTATAATTCAGCTACCAACTTCAATCGCTTGCACAGGCATAAACACTTCTCTGACCTCCATGCACACAACCCATTCTTTCCATGTATATGGCTTTAACATACAGCATACAATCACGGCAATCAAAATTTTCTAGAACAAGTTACTTGCTCCAGTAATTAAACACGCTTATCTCTGCTTCACGCTAAATACTATGGCTTCATATGATTCGGTCAAAGGGAAGTCAGCCCCAATCTTGACAGCTCTAGTCTTGGCACCCTCCTTAACGAGACCTGGCAATGACCGTCAAACTAAGAGTTGACTGTGGCCTGTGAACGTAACACTTACTCTGAGATTCGCCCCCACGAGAGTTGACTTGATTTTGGTCTCAGCCCGCGATTACATATTCGGCTCTAATTCACCAATGGGAACCCATCTTTTAATAGTTTTCTGCCAAACACCATTATTCTTGAAAAATCAAGTAAACGACACAGTGAATCACATCACTATTGTAGTGATGAGTTAAAGCTTAACAAACGTCGGGTCATAAACAAATACGTAAGGCATCCTCCAGCACGGGAAAGTCAAGCATAGAAGGATTCTCAACCAACCCAGTTATCGATGGATTCTCTGGTGTTTCTGAGACCAAATCTGCTCTAATCCTCCCGAAATCAAACTGTGGACGTCCTCTTTTACTGAATTTTGAATCTGTTGGGTATTTTTGCAATGGGAAAATACCAAAACCAAACATTAACTGAACACAGAGTCAATGCTCTGTTTTATTTCTCTACTCCAGGATCTTTTGTACACAGGGAAGCCTTAAAAAAAAATTTACTGAACAGAGTATTGCACCACCATAAAATGATTTCTATTCATTAAAATAAAAACACTAATACATATTCATCCTCTTTGCTGAGAGGGATTTACCAAAAACAACATTCAACCAAAACTCTGTTTTCACCTGAGAATTTACTGAGACATATTCATCTTCTTTCACTCAGAGGGATTCACCAAAACATTACAAAAGAAATTACTCTGTCTCCTTTGAAATTTTACACCACTGTGTGTAAAAATTTCATTTACATTCACTGCTGTGTGAAAACAAAAATTACAGGGATTTACACATTTACCTGTTCACTGCTGTGTGAAACAATTCATGGTTTTAAAACAAAACTACCCCCCTGGTTTTCTTCATTCACTTCTCCTCCTTTTCCTGCACTGCTGTGCATTCTTTTCATTTCTTGCATTACAAAAAAGATTTTTACGCTGCTGCGTTTCATACAAATTCAAAACAGACTCTGTCACATTTCTCTTTTACGACCTGTGTGGTTTTTCATTCTCGCTGCTGCGAATCAATACTCCTCACATTACATTTTTAAGCCACACAAAAAATATTCATACTCCTGTGCGTTCCTGGTTTTCATTCGCTGCAGCGAATTCACACACTTCAGCTCCCCGTGTGCAACTCTATATTAACTTGGAGTCAACGCACATATTAAAAACATATATCATACGATTCATTTGGAATTAAATGAATCTTACATACCCCATGCTCCCGTATGACATAGATATTGGGCGCCGTAAAAAACATTAAATACCTTACCAAAAACATGTCATTGCATTAACATAAGAGTATGGGTAAAGTAATACTCCACACTGCATTTAAGTTTAGCAGACCCTGTATGCACCTCCCTTGCAATATGATGGCGAAGAAACTTACCTTTAATCGAACGGCGGAGGATGGATATCGGAAGACCCTTTCTCACCGTACTTTACTCCACAGTGCAACTTTGGTAAATCAACGGTTGTAAATGCTGGAGGACATCAGACGAATATCGGATGGGGGCTTCTGACCGACATTTATCGTCCGAAAAGTGTTTGAGGGTGATGTCACGCCAATCCACGTGCCTCCTCCAAATTGCATCGGAGCCCCTTTGTATGGAAACCTCTCATGCCAAAAAACGGTGCGATGACTTACCGGCGGTTTCAGGTTTGCTGCTGGGTGGTTTTGACATTGGTACGGTGTGGTTGAATGCTGGCCCGCGCGCGCGCAGTGGAAATTATAATTTCAACACTCCCCCTTAATTTCAACTGTTGGGCATTCGGTCATACCAAGACACTTTCTCAACTCCTTGACATGCTGCTGTTACAAAAGAGTCTTCCTCTTAACAGAGGGATTCACCACTGTCTATGCTGAAAAGCATCTTCCTCTAAACTAGAGGGATTCACCTATCTATGCCAAAAAAAACATCTTCCTCTTCACAGAGGGATTCTCCAAAGACAACAAATCTTCCTCTTAACAGAGGGATTCACTAACACTGCTTCAGATGCAATTCCACAAACAACAAAATAGTCTTCCTCTTAATAGAGGGATTAACCTGAAACTGTGCTTAAGAGCACCTTCCTCATGACAGAGGGATTCACCATAACAATGTGCTGAAGAACACCTTCCTCTTGACAGAGGGATTCACCTGTGACTTTGTTGAAAGGCATTATCCTCTTAATAGAGGGATTTACCATGTGTATGCTAAAAAGCATCTTCCTCTTGACAGAGGGATTTACAATGACACTGTGCTGAAAAGCACCTTCTTCTTTAACAGAAGGATTCAATAAGAACTTCACTTCCTCTCACGGAGGGATTACTGCCAAACACTGCTTTAGATACAGTTTCAAAACAAAACATTCATTGCACTGTTGTGCATACTCATTACATTGTTCTTTTATGCTGCTACATATTCTCTGCTGCACTGTTGTGCCATCTTCTTTGTTGCATCTACCCCACACTGTTGTGTCAGCACTTGCTGTTGAATTGCTGCACTTCACTTACATTTCTTTGCAAACTCTGCATTGTTGTGCATTCTTCAAAGACATAATACTCTATCTTTTCTGGAACAATTACTCTGTCCCACCTTACAAATTTACACTGTTGTGTGTAAACATTTCTTACATTCTCTACTGTTGCATATGTTGTATTTCAATTTAATGAACAACACATTCACTATCCTTACATTTACTACTGTAAAGGAAAAAATTTCTTTTACATTTGCTGCTGTCCATCACCTTTCATTTCTTCAACAAAAAAACTTCATGCTGCTGCATTTTCTTATTTGCATTGTTGTGTAAAAACATATTTCTTCACTCTCTCTTAGTTCTGGTTTCATTTTCTTCGCACTATTGTGCTTCTCCTTCTTGCCATTACGCTGCTGCCTTTTCTTATGCACTGTTGTCCATACCCATAACCATAGCCTATGTCATCCCTGGGTTTTTATTTGTTGTTGCATTGCCTCTTCAATTTGCACTGTGGCTGCCTTCTGTTTCATCATACTGTTGTGTGCCCATACACTAACTCTTTACTCTCCATTACTTGCACATAGAGAGAAATCATCCTCACGCTGTTTTGCGCTGCATTCTTCACACAACAAAAAAAAATTAACACGGGCTGTTGCCTTTTCCTTTTACACCCTTGCTTCACATAATCTTATTCTTCATTCATTTATTTTACACAATGCATTGCTGTGCAGTTCCTTTCATTTTTCTGCTGCCACACATTATCATTCACCCATGTGCATTAAAAATCTGTTGTCCCTGTTTCTCTTTATGCATTTCTTTGCATGCTGTATTGCATATGAAGAAAAACATTACATTTGTTTTACTGTTGTGTATTGTACTCACTCTGCTTTGAGTATGTTCTCTCACATTACATAGAAGGAAACTACTTTCCATTGCTATGCATTTCAATGCATGTGCTCCATAACAACAAAAAATTCAAAAACTGTTGTTTTATGTTCTATCTTCGCACTGCTGTGAGGGTCTCCATGCTTTGCATACTTTTCTTATTGCACTGCTGCACTTCACATTTGAGTGTTGCCCCTTTTTCTTCTCTGCTTTTATGGTAGATTTAACTTCATATTTTTCCCTTATAAAAGGTCTTCATCAAAGAGTGACTGTTAAGACAGTTCA
>APFE030620346.1:127700-150990 GCA_000404065.3 Pinus taeda | reverse complement strand
CAGGAGGCGCCGCAGGAGACGCCGCAGAAGGTGTTCTGGGTTTAGTTTTCTGTTATTGTGGATCTGGTTATCTGGGTGACTTACTGGTACTTGATGATCATTTGATATTTTATGGATCCAGTTTGAAAATTTATGAAAAGTGGTCCTTGAAAGAAAAGAAGTAGGGGGTTGTAGCTCCCTTCCAGGAGAGACTGGAAAACGAGAGAGAGTTGTAGCTCTCTGCAGGTTGCAGCCTGCGTACTGGTAAAGGACTGCACCAGTACAAGACCATTGTAAAAGGAGTTTCTAATTTGAAAGAAGATAGAGACATATTGCAGCAGGTGGTTTTCACCCACATTGGGTTTCCACCTTATATCTGGTGTTCTTTGATGTGACTGTCTGTTTTTCTTGTTCATGCTCATTGTTTTATGGTACTGATATGCTAAAATAATTCAAAGTATAAATAAGGAAGAATTGTTAAAAGGACTAGATAATACTGATTCACCCCCCCCTCTCAGTATTATTTTCAACAGGAGCAGGAATAGGTGAATATGAACTATCATGAAAAACACCATCGCTATGAAACTAGATGGGCTTGGAGCAGTTTAAAGTGCGAAGAGAAACCTCCTTATCATATCCAAGACCTATTTTATGCTTGTTGTCGACAAGCTCTTCACAAGTTCTGATGATGGGCTTTGGAAGTTCAAGCTAAATTATGACATGTGCGTGCAACTCTACTATTTCAATGACTTGATTAGGTTTTGGAAGTTGATAGTAGTTTGTCTCACATTCAAATAGACGATTGTTTAAAAAAACAAGTGCAAAATGATGCTTACACTTCTGTAACTCACCTTGTTGAAGTTGAGACTCAAGCTGCAAGAAATTGATCTTATCTTGTGCATTTTGCAAACATATTTTAATGTAAAAAAGTGTGTCTTTGCTAATTTTTACTTATCATGATCAATAGAGTGTATTAGAGTTTTTAGGAACTCTAATAGCTTAGTAATTCTAGGACTATCTCAGTAAAAAATAAAATCCTAGAAATGCACTACTATCAATTCCAAAATCTTCTTTTACTATGAGTTGTGAGCGGAGATGGTGCTAGGCCATAAATAATCAAAATACTTATAGCAAAATTCTAATATATATCTATAAACATGTTAAACAATAGAGACCCATCATACCGAGGTGCATGTATAACTAACACCAAATTCGCATCATTTAGCAATCAACTCAATTCAATAACAATGCAACACCAATGGAAAAGATAGGGCTTCAACACACCACAGGCTCACCATACACCATTACACAGTATTCATACACCAAATGAAGCATACCATATGAATCGAGTGCAACACATAGGAGTAACATTGATTTTGACCTCACCATCGTTACAACTTACTGAATTAAAATACTATATCGGCAGGCACTGCAAAGGTTGCTTTATATGATTAATGCAGTTCGAGCCCAATTTGTTTTTGAAAATGGGTAAGTTTCAACAATGAGCTTGGCATAGAATCAAAGTACGTGCGTGATTGGGCCCTCAAAAACCACTTTTGTCAGGGCACATATCTGAAGCAATTTTCCAAAAATCTATTTTATGTGTATGCTCATCTACTAGATTCGTTTATAATTTTATGCATATCAAGGGTTTGTGGATTCTCTTTGGATACGGTCGTGCCTTGGAGAGTATTTTGGAAGTAGTGACCTTGCTTGTCATGAGTTTTTCCCAACTACCTCTAATAAATCCTAAAACAGAACCCTGGCCAGTTCATTCAATGCCGAGCGGGGCACACTGCATGTTACTTCCTTCCACGTTCTTGATTTATTCCTTATTTTCCTAAAAATTCTAACCAGATGATTTGTTGATATGGGAATGATGAACTTTTAAGAATTCTTGAAGACTAGGGATAATATTGCACTCCCTTGGTTGGATTATTGATGGTGCCTAGTGTTATATATATGAACATAAACAAATTCGAACATCTTTATCATCAATTGTATAGATGGTGTTGAGAGAGACCCATTTTCAAAACCAAGAATATTTAGACAAATCGCAAATATTTTCTCTTTTTATCATAATAATATAATATCAATTTATTCAGAATCAGAACAATAACAATTCTAACTAATCATGATGCTCTTTATTACAAATAAATGAAATCATTGCAATTGATCATCACAGGACTACTTTGTTAAGAAATAAACAATAGATGCTTACTAGAAAGGTGACAATAGATGTGTCTTGTAGCAGCCAGACCCACAGAGTTTACCTATAGACAAATTAATTATCAACAAGGAAAATTTTCCTCTCATATTGAAAGGTTGGATATTATGTTCTTAGTCTTGCTTGACGCATGTACTACGATACCTCATTTTCTTTGACAGTGGATTAGTCGACATGTATATTATTTTGAAGGCTCTTTGCAATGCAAGATGTGGAAAATAAAGCAAAATGAAAGCAATTATTTTCCATGATGGATAGACAAAGAAACAGTTGACAAAAATGGGCACCTTAGGTCCGGGAGTCATTTAAGTGAATGCATAAAATTCAGGGACGCAAAGATAGAGGCATATTCTTCTTCAAGGCTGTGCAAAAACATATATGACAATATCATGTGTGTTTGGTAGCCACGATAGATGGGTGTATTTCTGCAAGATGATGTAAATGTGTAGGGAATGCTTCTCAAAGTTGTTATAAAACTAGGCAAAAATCATAGCTAGACTTTAGTTGACAAGGCATTCATGAGATGCAAAACAAACACTTATGGTAGAATTGAAATGCATAGATAGGCCACAAAACTAGTGGCTCAAACTTGAGCAAGACAAGCATTCTCACACTCTGGTATCATGATAAACAACACAAATGGAATGGGACAGATGCCAAATATAAACATGAATTACATTTTATTAACAAGATTTACATATTTATACATTTCCTTGTCATATACCAAGTGGTCTGTTGGACTCCAGTAGTTGTTCACATTGCACAGCAACCCTTAGCGACTTAGGTGTCCAACAATTTCTCCTAATTAGTTTCCCAAAGTCCCATTCTCAAAACAATACATCTAATACATAGTTTACTAAGAAAATAATGTATTGTACCTAGAAAAAGGATGAGCCACATGATCACTCATGTCATAGATCCAATAGTATGGGTGGGCATCATAAAGAATGTTATCACATACTTTTATATTTCCCAAAGAATTAATTACACCAAAGGTGGATGGAAACCCCTGGAAATAACATAAACACAGATCAATTTTATAACTAAATGAAAGTCTCTGCAATTAGAAAACTTTATGATGGTACTTATGTTATACCTTTATATCAACATGTAAGTTATCTTAATACAAAGTAGTGAGTTGGGTTTAATTTTCATTTTTCAAAACATGCTATGCCCTTGCCATACTCAGGACTAGTGATAAAATCACTCTACCTTTACCTTTCCCAAGTAGCCCTTTTAAAATAGAATCCTTTCCGTATAGTGTCACATTTGATTCTTCTTTACACTAGTTTCTTGTTGGATAATAATCACGACTCTATCATTTTTTTCTTCATTAACATTTTTTTCCATGTCTTTAATGTTTATAGCATTCACAAAATTCAACAATGCTAGAATTGTTGGCCTATTAAATTAAAAGGAGAGTGTAGCTGCTAAAAGAATTACCTGTGCAAGACATTTTCCATGTATACATTATCAAATTAGACACATGTTATGTATATATTGGTTATTAACATGAATGGCTAACGCAAATCCCAAACCTGCATGATTGAAAGTGAGACAAAAAATTAGAGAAATAATGTATAACTTACTTGACAATATTATTATATGCTGGAGAATCATGATCTAATAGAATAAACTATGCCTTCACAAAGATATATAATTATCTTGTTTGTTACAAAACATGGTATTTTTCTGTTTCCTCAACGTTTAGCAAGAAACTAGGAATCTATTTAAAACTTGGTATTTCGTCATGGAGCTCAATGTCATTAGCAAGTGAACACTTTACATCAAATAATTTTGAACTTTAATGTCTGATGGTTGTCTTCAACCTTAAATTTTTTGCTCTGAATAATCTTCAAGATATTCTGAAGTATCAAAAAAATATTCACTTCCCTTGAATTGTTTTTCTCCCCATGCCTTCCTCAACTCTTTTTGTTTTACATCGCCATGAGAGTTCTTCCTTGTTCCATTAGATTTGTTTAAATTTTTAATGAAAGACCAAACTAGAAATTGACATGATGGACATGATGGACTTCCTTTGCCTACAAATGCATCTTCAAATTCCAATGATTATAAAAAAACCCCAATAGTCATGTCATGTTTTGTCATAGAAAATTTCACCTACATAAATACAAGAGAAATCGATTCATTATAACTCTAAAAAATTCCTAGAAAGGAATTTAAATTATCTAATTTACATGATTCGTAATAATATCCTCAATTTGATAATTGTATACAATGTGTTCTACATTTTAGGAAACAAAAATATCCTTGATAACATCCAAAGCCACCTTGTAATTACCTTGCTACTTAAATGTCGAAAGTCTAACAAGAACTACTCATCGCCAAGCAAAATATTTCTCAAATTTTGTTTACCTTGGAAATGACATTGAACCAAGAATATAAGTCTATATCTTGACATTCTTTCTAGCAGTTTAATAATCAACTCTATAATTTACTATAGGGCTTAAATACATGCATGGTATGTAAAGGAAAAGGTTCAATGGTTCTTACATGAAGGCTATTAGAAAAGGAAACCTTCAAGTCATCATGTACTCTTGTGAATAATATCTTTTACCTCATAGCAAGATCTACCACTTTGACATTTTCCAAAGACTCATGACTAACACTATATTCACTTGATGAAATTTCATCTATTTTTGTAGTCGGAGCTTTTGATCTATATAGCCTAGGGGATACTCTTGAAAAGTGAAAAAATCAAGAATCAAATCCAAGATCCACCCCTGGAAAGCAGTTCACTTCACCACTAAGCAGTGGTCGTAAGGTAATGCCTTGACCACAATGTCACATAGAGGCAAGTAAGATAACTCTATCATTAACAAGGGTGTGACTATTGCAGTGAGTCAAGGAAGGTGAATGAAAGGTTCTAACACAAGTGGGTTGGGATGAGTGTGCCTCGTAACAAACTGTATTAGTACTCAGTTGGGAAGGGAACGCATGAGCGAAGATGAATCAAAAGCTAGAAAGAAGAGTAGTCGACAATCCGAGGTGATGGTTATACCAAGAGAACATTTTCAACAAGATTCACATAATTTCATATGAACCAGTTCATACACAAATACGTAAGTTAAACTACATATATCATTAAGGAAACTGAAACAATGGGACTACTATAAAAACATATGCATGAAAATGTGGTGAATCTTATTATATAAAGAAGTGTAAGTTCCAATTGTTGAGATTGCAACAAGATGATGGAGCTTACTGGAAAGAAGTCGCCTTCACTAAGTGGGACCGTAGGCTATTTTTGGCGCAAAGTCTATTTTTAGACATATGGATCATGGTCTATGAGTTTGTAGATGCTATTTGTGATGATTGGTCATGTTGGTAAAATAAATGGACTTCTATTTTAGACAATAGCGGGGTACTTCAGCCTAATATAGAAGGATTTATTAGCCCTTAATAATATTTGGACTATAAACATTATCTTATTCTCTTGGAGAACTTCAGTTCGAGCTACGGATGTGGCACATGCAGCTGCCAGAAGGAAATACGTGGTTCTTATGGGTTAACTTGAGCTATTGCATGGATGACTTCAGTTAGGACTTTAGTGATTGAGTTATGTGCAGTTGGATTAGGAGTTGATGGAGTTGTGTTCAGTTTGACTTAGTTGAACTAGTTGTAGTTAGTCTAACTGGAAAATAGACTAAATTTGAGTGGTGTGAATTAGTTATTAATTAATTCACTAATTATTAACTCATAAATCAACTGAAGAATACATCAGTTAACTCAGTGCATGGACAGTTCAGTGGAGACAGGTGTTAGAGGTAAGTGAAAGGGCAAGACAGCTGTCAGTTGTGACTATAGTTGTGCATGTGATTTGCACAATCAATGGGATTGAGTTGCCAATGAGGATTGTGTAGTATTACACAAGGGAAACACGCGAATGGATCAGCCATTCTCATCCATTCTCTATGCAGGATTGCATAGTGGAGGCAGGCAAGCAGCGGAGGATATTTGAGCCAGCGATTGATTCAGATCTGAGCTAGTTTGTGTGTAACAGGTGGAGATAGTACTGAGTACTTGCGAGGAGTATTGTACTATGTATTGTCACATGATCTCAATCAATATAATATATATATATATAGTTTGGGGTTTTTAGCGAGATGCTTTCCCGTGAAAAATATTGTGTTATGTGTGATTGATGCTTCTATCTTCACATGCAATTGTTTCTGCTTCTACAATATTGATGATCAACGTAGAGGAGCTTATGTATTGTGTATGTATTCTGCAATAGTACATGATCAGGATAATCTCCATTGAATATGTGTCATATTACTCAGAATTTCTGCATGGTATCAGAGTTGTTGATTATCAAATCTACTATTCAGGAAGTGTTTACATTCTATTTCTTCAAGCAGATTTTGTAATGGGGCTAGGTAGCCTCTGGATTCATCCTTCCTTTGTAAGGTGAGATATCCGGTGAATGCCCATACAGTCGATCTCTGTACAAGAAATACCTTGTTCTCACAAATTCTAGATCGGAAGCGGTTGAGTTTGAGCTGGTGGAATTCGAATTTACAGCAGTGTTTTCTTGGTGTCAAAACTAAGATGTCTTTCACAGGATTGCGATTGGAGTATGCCCTTGAGGGTAGTATGAACTATATTGCATGGAAGGACAGAATGGAGGCAGTATTGGATGATAACGGGCTAAAGGAGATCATAGAGACGGATGTCCCAAAGCCTACTGATGTTACTCAAGCTGCAAAAGAAGACCACAAAATGTTGAACGATTTTGTTAGAGGGAGTGAAGGATCACATTGTGTCCAACCTCCATGGAAAGGCTACTCCATATTTGATGTGGAAATCATTAACAAAATTATTTCAAAGCAAGAACGATCAGAGGAAGCTTGTGCTCAAAGATAAACTTAGAAACATCAAATGCGAGAAGGGCGACAATATGCCCAAGTATCTCACAAAGTTCACTCAGTGTCGAGATGAGTTGGGAAGTGTGGGGGTTACTGTCGATGATGAGGACATGGCGAGCTTGGCTCTACTTGGTCTTCCAAAGAGTTGGCATTCCTATCAAGACTTTGTCAATGGTCGGGAGGAATTGCCAAGATGGGAGAGACTTTGGTCGGATCTAATGCAAGAGGAGATCAAGTGAAATACCAGGGACAGATCTTCATCAAAGGCATCTGATGAAGAAAATTGCGCTTTGGCTACCAAAGCAAAGAAGGGGAAGAACAAGAAAGCTTCTCATTCTTGTGTGAAAGGTAAGAAGCAAGACATGTCCAAGGTGAAGTGCTTTCACTGTCACCAGCACGGACACTATGCCATGAATTGTCCGCAGAAGAAGAAAAATAAGTAAGCTGCTATATCTGCAGCAAGAAAGGCCTTAGCCTCACAATTTGAGCTGGATTTTTTGCTGATTGCATGCTTGGTATCAAGTTTGATGGGATCGGTATGGTTCTTCGACAGTGGTGCATCTTTTCACATGACAGGAGATCAAGATTTGTTTTCTGATTTGGATGAGAAAGATCTTGGAGTGCACATCGAGATGGGTGATGATGGTAGATACAGTGCGACTGGTATCGGTACCATTTCCTTTGAGAGGGACTCTCGTAAACCCTTCATATTGAAGGAAGTGATGCATGTTCCAGGATTGAAGAGGAACCTTATCTCTGTGGTGATGTTAGAAGACAAGGGATATGATGTTGTTTTTAGGGAGGGAAAGGCTTTCCTCCGCAGTAAGACAACTGGAGAAACCTGGAAGATAGGGGTTCGAGTCAAGAACCTTTATCAGTTGCATGTAGATGGCTGCTCAGTGATGGCATGCAAGGCAGAAGGAGTGGTGAGCCGGGATGATGGCAAGCTGTGGCACCGGAGATTGGGCCACCTTCACCACGGAGCCTTGAAGATACTGCAACAGATTTCTACTAGGCTTCCTAAAGGCACTCTTGCGCAGTTAGATCAGTGCAAGGGGTGTATTTTGGGAATGTTTGTGAAAGCCACCTTTCACAAGAAGGATAGTTGCACCACGACAATCCTTGAGAGAATTCACACAGACGTGTGTGGACCTTTCTCAGTAGATTCGACAGCAAAGCATAGGTATTATGTGATCTTTGTTGATGATTTCTCCCAAAAGTGCTAGATCTTCTTCATGCAGAAGAAGAGTGAGACATACTCAAAGTTCTGTGAGTTCAAAGCATTGGTCGAGAAGGAATCGGGGAAGAAGGTGAAGGCTCTTAGAAGCGACAATGGTGGTGAATTCATCTCTGGCGAGTTCAAGGATTTCTACAACGCAGAAGGGATTCGAGGAGAGCTCATAGCTCCCCATAACCCACAACAGAACGGGGTTGCTGAGTAGAAGAATAGAACAATCGTGGGTGTTACATGGGTGATGTTGCATGATCAGGGCCTACCCATTCACTTGTGGGCGGAGGCATGCAATACTTCAGTATATGTGTAGAACCGTTGTCCTCATAGGATACTTGGCATGAGTACACCCGAGGAGGCTTATTCTGGTAAGAGGCCTGATATTTCCCATTTGACGATTTTTGGTTCTCCTGTTTACATGCATGTGACGAAGGATGCCATGAAGAAGTTGGAGCTGACCGCAGAGGTTGGGATATTTATGGGGTACACTGATACGCCCCACAACTATCGTGTGTGTTTGCCAGGCAGTCGCAAGACTGTTGTGCGACGGGATATAAAATTTCAGGAGGAGAAAGCCATGCAGTGTTCGCCTGAGAGGGAGCCACACTTGCATGCAGATGAGGAGCTATTAGTTCCTAAGGATGAGCTTCAGGATGTGGATCAGCCACAAAAGGAAGTTCATGGAGTGGAGGAGACCACTCATGCAACGCCAACCATCATAGGGTGAAAGCGCACTACAGAAGCTGAGCGACTGGCTCAAGATGCAGAGAAGGTTGTAGGACCACCTACAGCAGAGTGCAGGCAGAGAAAGTCACCAGATTGGTACACTGGATACATGGCTCTTGTGAGAAAATGTGTCGTGACGGAGCCATCCTCTTTCGAGGAAGCTGTGGAGGAACCCGCATGGGTAGACGCCATGCTGGAAGAGTATGTTTCGATTGTCAAAAACAGTGCATGGGAGATTGTCCCAAGACCGGAGGGGAAATTAGTGGTGGGTTTGAGATGGATCTACAAAGTGATGCATATGGAGTGGCATATTCATCAGATGGATGTGAAGACTGCTTTCCTTCCTAGAGGTTGGAGGAAGGAGGATACTACTTCAGTAGAGGTAGTGGATGCCACTGTTTATCGACAATTGGTGGAGTCGCATGTGTGCAGGCTCAATAGAGGTACATTGGGATATGGATCTTGCTACAGACAGGAGGATGCAGATTGGGCAGCGAGCCCAACGGATGCAGATGTCGACATCAGGTACTATCATATTAGAGATTGTGTGCAGCAAAGAATCATGTTACTTCATATATACCCACGGAGGATCGGGATGCAGATATCTTGACGAAGGCACCCACCAGGAGCAAATTCGAGTACCACCGAGATAGGATAGGGGTTGCTGATAATCCATATCTTGTTGAGAGGGAGTGTTGAGATTGCAACAAGATGATGGAGCTTAGTTGAAAGAAGTCACCTTCACTACGTGGGCCTGTAGGCTATTTTTGGCGCAAAGTCTATTTTTAGACATATGGATCATGGTCTATGAGTTGTAGGATGCTATTTGTGGATGATTGGTCATGTTGGTAAAAATAGATGGACTTCTATTTTTAGACAACAACGGAGGTACTGTTAATTTAAATATAGAACAGTCGAATATTATTAGCCCTTAATAATATTTGGACTATAAACATTATCTTTTTCTCTTGGAGCACTTCAGCTCGAGCTACGGATGTGGCACATGCAGCTGCTAGAAGGAAATACATGGTTCTTATGGGTTAAATTGAGCTATTGCATGGAGGACTTCACTGATTGAGTTTTGTGGAGTTGGATCAGGAGTTGATGGAGTTCTGTTTAGTTTGACTTAGTTGAACTAGTTGTAGTTAGTCTAACGGGAAAATAGACTAATTTTGAGTGGTGTGAATTAGTTATTAATTAATTCACTGATTATTAACTCATAAATCAACTGAATAATACATCAATTAACTCAGTGCATGGACAGTTCAGTGGAGATAGGTGTTAGAGGTAAGTGAAAGGGCAAGACAACTGTCAGTTGTGACTATAGTTGTGTATGTGATTTGCACAATCAGTGGGATTGAGTTGCCAATGAGGATTGTGTAGTGTTACACAAGGGAAACATGTGAATGGATCATCCATTCTCATCCATTCTTTATGCAAGATTGCGTAGTGGAGGCAGGCAAGCAGTGGGGGAGATCTGGAGATCAGATCCGAGCTGTATTGTGTGTAACAGGTGGAGACAGTGTTGGATACTTGAGAGGAGTGTTGTATTATGTATTGTTACATGTTCTCAATCAATATAATATACAGATAGTTGGGGTTTTTAGCGAGATGCTCTCCCCGAGAAGATACTGTGTTGATATGTGTGATTGATGCTTCTATGTGTGCATGTTATTATTTCTGCTTCTGTAAATTGATGATCAATGTAGAGGAGGTTATGTGTTATGCATGTATTCGACAATAGTGTATAATCGGGAAAATCTCTGTGAATATGTGTCATATCAAAATTTCTACACCAATCATATAATACATCCAAGTAAACCTACTAGCCCCAACAGTGAAACGTTACAACCACATCCGCCAGCTCCTCCAAAGAGATGAACTAGCTCCGTGTAATGGAGAAGCCAAGGTACATTACAATAGTGTCCAAGCTTTCTTCAAGATAGTCTTAATAGAAGCTTAGCTGACCAAAAAACCCTTCTAATGAGTTATGAGGGACTATTTATAGAAAAGGGTGGGGTGACTTTTGAAATTCCCCTTTGTGACAATTCAACTACCCTCATGACTCTTTACCTACTCTATGACTGTTATAACCACCTATTGACGCTTGATTTATACTTGACATGACTCAACGTTACAATGCACATGTACTCATGTGAGACAACATGGCTTGAGCAAGCCAAGAAAGACATCACTAACACTATGTCAGTTGTGATGAGACAAACTCTTTGGCATGCTTGTTATGGTGATGGTGGTGAGTGGATGCCAAGCTTGGTCATCTGTGATGGTGTGCATGCACCTCATGGTGACATCTTGCTGAAGAGAACTCTTACCTTCGTTGAAATTGGTGCATTGGTTTGACCCCTTCATCCAACTCGTCTGCTATCATGCCCATTTTCTTCTTCAGTATAGATGAACTAGCAACACACTGATGCATAGTGTCCATGATGATCTTCAAGTGTGTGTTGGTGGTAATATGCTTCAACTTGCTGAAGTACATGTTCAGCTCCAGTTGGACTTGCTTCTTCTCTTTGCCTTGGTGATTGTGCTGAATGGTTTGGGTTGCATGCATGCACACAATAGCATGCATGTTGTTGAATCCCTTGCATGTGATCAACAACACTACTCACCATGTCTACTCCTTTCCAGCTGTTGGGATGGATCTTTAACTTGTACAGCCACAATTTCATCTATGAGTGAATGTTGCACCCACTATTGTTCCTATTCCTACTACAACTCACTTGTTCGTCTATGTAACTTCATGTTCTTCCTTGAGTTGTTGCTTCAGCACATGAAACTCCTTCTTTGTTCCATTCCCTGTCTTCGCGCAATCATCATGTAGCATCGTCACCTCATAGTCTGAGTCTCGAGAGTTGCTTTCATCATCTTGAGCTTGCAACCTTGTTACGTCCCTGTGTTGTCAACAACATTCCTCTTGCATTCATTGCATTCGCTACATTCGTTGTGTTCGCTGCATTTGTTGTGTTCGTTGCATTCAGTATGCTACCTTCAGCTATTGTTCATGATACTGTTTGCTGTGATGTTGTTGTTGTCATATCTTGATGTCCTTGTCTACGAACAACCTGATATCTTCGTGAGTAGGCAAGCTCACAGACATTTGATTGATTTCATCTCCAGGTGTGCTTTGAATGGTATCTTTGACTCTGCCCTCTAGAAACCATTGTACCTACACTGTTGAGAGGTAGATGAACATGTGCAGTACCTAGACACATGGCAACACTCATGGAAAGAAATCTGGAAATTGAAAACCAAAATGAACTTGAGAACTGACTTGCAACATACCTGTGTGACTGATCATGAAGGTTGCGCAATTTCAACCAGGAGTTTGGGAGATTGACTTCCAAGACCATGCAAGGCACAGTATGGGCTACTAGGAGACTGACTGGCTACTGGAACTATGCAATTCAGAGGCCAGTCTGGCTATTGGCTACTAGGATTGAGCAATGCGCAATTCTAGCAGGGAAGGGCTACAGACTCAGGGAATGATTTGCACAATTTCCTCGGCCAAGCAGTCATTGTCCTCCAGAAATGTGAAAAATAGTCTTGGAGGCTAGTGCTCAGAGAAAATGCGCATTTCTAGAGAGGAAGGTGAAGCTTTCCTTCCCCAGATTGCGCAATGTAGCCTTGGTGAAGGCAGAGTCCAGGCCAAGTTTGGCCCGACTCGCCAACAGGAAACTAAAAGAAAATAGGATTGTGAATGCATGTTGATACTAAGTGTAAGCATAAGTGAATGATCATGCATGCAAATGATGAATGAAATATTTAGACAATGGAGCAACATGCATGTGGGTGAGGGGAGTTGCCGAATCGGCGACTATTCGTGAAAAATAGTTTCATGCATGTGACAACAGTGAGATGTTAATAAAAACTAAAATGGTGATAGGATAAGATAATATACATGTAAAGCACAACATTCGTTCAAAGAAATCAAGCAAACAATACTCATACAAGTGAAAAGAAAAAAGCGACAGAAATGCAACACAAGGCATGGGCAGCAGGCTTACCCCAAAGCAGCTAAGTTGAATGTGTCAACTGCTCCTAGATGAGATGTGGGATGCCAAAGCTACAAGTTTGATGTGAGGAATGAGCTCTGTAGTGTCTAGTTGATTGGTTTTGACGACATGGAGGTTGTGACGTGCATGCCATAAATCTAGGGAAAGCAACACTTGGTGGGAGGTTTCTGAAATGATCCTTGCATGTAAACTCAAACTACTAAACATAGATCCTCGAAAGAAGGGATGCCTTTGCATGTTTCCTTGGGAGAAGCAACCCATGCATGCAAAATTGTTTTGCTTGGTCTAGGAGGGAACTAGTCAACTCAGCTACACTTGTAAGAGGTTGTTCGACTGCTTGAAGGAAATGTGCATTTCTAGTTGGGAGTTGGCTTAACTGCCTAGGAGATTTGCACAATTTCTAGGAAGGGCAGCTGACTGCTACCCAAATTTGCACAAATTCTGGGCTGAGTAGCCCTGCTGGGGAAAATTGCGCAAACCCTACTAGGAATGTTGACTAGTAGAATTGCGTAATCTTGGATCCCAGCAGGCTGCAATACAACATTGCACAATTTCTAGAGGGAAGGTTGGTTTCCCTCCAAAAATGCACAATTTTCTTGGGGAAGATGCTCAACTTGTAGCTGTACCAAGTCCAAGTGAACATCCTGTGATAAGACTACATCAAGTTGTGATCAACAGGCTGGCTTTGTGCAAGAAAAACACTGAAGCTTGTGAACTTGACGAAGCAAGGCAAGTTGTTGTGAAGGTTGGAAGGGAGGCTCCAAAATGACGCTTAGGAAAAAGTTTGGAGGGTGGTTCTAGCCGCTACAACACTTGGCGACACATTATTAGAACTCCAGCTCTCTTAATGGACCTTGTTCGTGAAAAGAAAGTCTAACACCTCCAGAAGTATTTTTCAGTTCTAAGCTCCTCTTGGTTTCACACTTTATTGATTGTAAGATGTAACATCTTGCAAGCTCTTGTTTGATTCACACACATTCCAAGCCAAGGCAACACATTTGTTTCAATTGTGGTTGAGGGTTATATTGGTACATAAGCAGTATAGTTGTAAGAGTCTTAGTTTCAGCTCTGGTGTTGCTCCAGTGCCAGCAGACGTAGATAGTACCCCGGCGGAGTCACATAGGAACACAAGCATGTCTCTACTGCCAACGAGCCTAGTCAGTACCCTGACGGAGTTACTTGCATCACCTCTCTGTGCAGGAAGCCTTTCTCTTCTTTCACCTTATTCATTTTCATTTTTTGTTTCAAACTTTTTTCACTTTATATTTTATATATTATATATAATATAAAGTATAATATATATATATTATATATATACTATAATATATATATATATATATGCATAACACCATTTCAAAGGCAGAAGAGGGATCCTGACTTATTGAGAGCAGAAGAGGTTGTTCCAGCAAAGAAGTAGTTTATTGCATCTATGACGTGCCTATTAAGGTTTTCCCCCTCACCTTACTCTACTTGACTGAGCTAACAAGGGTTAACCCAAAAACAACCAACTAGATAAGGTGAAACTAGTTGGCACGCAAGTGTTTTGTTTTCACCAAGGTTCGCTTTGAAAAAGACGTATTTTCCTTCGACGTATCATGGACTAAAAGTAACAAGCTCATCATATAGAGGCAAGATGACAAATAACCAAGTATTGATAGTTGCACAAGCCCTCTTTTACTTTACCCAACTTGCTTCAAGAGTCATACCTGGTTTCATGCAAAACTACCCTACGAACTAAAAAAGTGAACTCATAAACACAAAGCAAGGTAAGAGAAGAAGTGAAAATGAAAGAAAAGTAGGTAAGAAACCAAGTAAGCAAACAAACCAACAAAAAAAGCATGTAAGCAAACAAGCATGCTCACAAACAACTAGAAGAAAACGCTACTCCTACTCCTACATTAACGGTGCATGGGCCTGATCACATGAAGTGATATTTCCAATGCAGTCACTGGCGCATTGGTTGACCCATGTTGGTGAATGCTTGGTCTGCGAGCAACCTGACTTTGTGAACTAGCAAGCAAGAAATATATAGCAATGAAGACAACCACACTTCATGTTTCAAAGTACCCACGGGACATAAGTGGGTACAAGTTCATCACGAGCATTTCGTGGACTTATTGTGGTGCTGTGTGACACTACGTGCAACTTTGAAGCATAAGAACACTCTTGAATGTGGCATAAAAGAAAATGAAAGAAAAAAAGATAACTTGCATCGTGAATGAGTGCTTGCAATGTAAGATTCCTCCAATTCATGAGCAATGGGATCATGCAATTCGAGTGAAGTGTGATCTATGTGTGAGATGGATCTTCAATGCATACAGATGAGTAATGAGGAGCCTTGGGTGATTGAATAGTTTCATGATTGGAAGTGAGACTAACCCTAGGAGAGTGAGGGTGTGACATAACGATAAGCTCGAGCTAAAGTGCCTCGACAGTATTGCGTGTTTCAACTTCATCATCGGGTATATCATCATAAACCAGTGGCTTCGAAAGATCAACTGCAATAGAGTCATGATCGTGATAAAAAATGGAAGTAAATGGATCACGACCACCACAATCAGAAAAATAAATGATTCCATTGGAATCCTCATGATCAGATGAGTCAAACAGAGGGGTAGATGAAAAGCGAACAAACTCATCCTCTGTGTTTCCAAAAATGACAGATGAAATATCAAGTGGATTTTCAACGAATAACTTATCCTCTTCGTTCTCGAATGATGGACCAACATTTGGTGAGTCCTGCGAGTGATCAACATGTTTGGTCAATTTAGTGTGTCCTAAATTGCTACATTAATTGTCAATCCGAGATTCATAAGCCGACGAAGTATGGCGCACTATATGTACAAGATAACCTATTTCTTACTTTTGTCGTTTTTTATTTTTGTGTTGTTTTTGGGGTTTTTATCTTTGTTTATGGAATTTCTAGAAGGCAAGTATGGTTATAAGTTTTAAGGAAATCATGTCCTTTATAAGGGTTCCCAAAACTTAACACTTCAGGAGGTCTAAGAACATACTAGCGAAAAATAACACTTGAATCAAGAATGAAAAGATGCTGCTAATTAAAACAAGTAATGAACTATTGATTATGAAACTATCATCTCTGCTGCTATCTAAATACAGAAAATTGATTTAAGCTACTGCACTCAAGGAAATAAAAAATTGCAAAGAAAGTAAAACTAAAATCAAATTACATCATCCATATTTCAATCCCTCACTAGTTAGTCTCGTTATGGCTTTCGGAGGTAACTGTAAATGAAATGAGCAATCCAATTATCTAATTGAAGAAAAGTAAACTAAAATCAAATCACGACATGCATATTTCAATCCCTCACCAGTTAGTCTCGTTATGGCTTTCGGAGGTAACTTTCAATGAAATGAGCAATCCGATTATCTAATTGCAGAAAAGTAAACTAAAATCAAATCGCAACATTCATATTTCAATCCCTTTCCAGTTAGTCTCGCTATGGCTTTCATAGGTAACTGTCAATGAAATGAACAAGTTGATTTCTAACTAGCTTAACAAAGCAAATGAACAAAACTGAACTCAACAAAACAGAACTGGAATTAAAAGAAACTAGGAAAAGAAAAATCAGCAGAGGATCAATTCCATGTCACTAGTTATTACGAAAATTATATACAACTGCCCAGGCTACCTACTCTATCCTGAAACATGAACACATTGATCAGCATTAAACAAAGCTTGTAAAATCATGAACAACAGTGAGATGTTAGAAATATATACACAAATTAATAACTATAAAAACATATGCAGTGAGAATAAAGAAACGATGCATAAAGACTATACCGCAACAATGGAAATGAAACCTCGGTGTACAGGGGCCTTCTGCAACCTTAGCCAACAGGTTATCAATTCAAAATCACGTTCACTCCAACATGTAGAATAGAGTCTTCATATATATATATTATATATATTATATATATATATATATATATATTATATATTATTATATATATATATATATATATATCAAAACACAGTTACAGCACTAAACCAATGTCTCGGCACAGTGAGTTTTTAATAGAAAATATTACATTCCAAAAGACTAACTATTATGCGTATCAGAACGTGTTATTTATAACAAAGGTTACATAACTATTTTTCCTAGAAAGCTATGTGAACAGAGGACACGTGAAGAACAACGTCCACAGATTTAGCAGCATGGTCGCCGAGATTACGCAATCTTATTGAAAGCAGTTGTTGGATCCACATCGTGGTCAGCCTACATGTGTTAGTGTGCCTCCAAAGATCTAGAAACGGTCACAGAGGTCTTCACGTGCTTGAAAATAGAGTCTTGTTGCCATGGGACTCTCCTATTTGACCACCGCTTGACCACCATTGACCATAGCCTTCTTTGACAAATCCAGCTGGACCAATGGGACCTAACCCATGCCCAATTCATTTCCAACTTTCCCAAGTGGCTTGCTTTGCCTTGTGACACCTGCAACCTGTAGTTTAACAAAAAAGGCTACGAAAAATTGAACTAGTTGCGGAAAGTGACAAGATTTCGTAGCTCATAAGCAAAAATCTAGTTCAAACAGCAACACAAAGACATAGTCAAGAAACCACTTTAAATTCTCTTTTATGACTAATATGCAATGATATGGATAGCTTAGGAGGTTCAGGCAAATGGAAAGAAGCTAGAAAAAGGTGTAGGAAAGATGCAAGTTTGGGGCTCAACATACCCCCACTATGAAGGTGTTGCATGTCCCCATGCAACCAAAATTTTGACTATCCCCCCTTTAAATCATATGCTCAGAAACTTCTGCCAGTACATCCAACCCTCTTCTTCTCTTTCTTGGTGCTACTAACATCCTAGGCTTCTTCATCAAGCATCTGAATTTGAGATTGGTCAATGCTCTACTTATCTCCCTGCACTTTGTCTTCAATTTCTTGTTCTTTTTCTGCCATAGCCCAAGATGTAGCATGGTATTATCATGAATGATCTTATCCAGTCTGCTTTGTTCCTTTAATGCTTCATTTTCATATTTAATGTGTCTATTTAGGACCTCTAACTCAAAAAATTCTTGTTTCAATGACTGGATTTGAGCGTCCTGCGCTGGATGAGGCATGGATGCAGAGCTTGGACCTGTGGCTTTGTTTTCCAAGGATTTTATATAATCATACATCTCTTGCTGATTCGGGTCTATCTCGGGTGAAGTTTTCCTTGCGCTGACCCCAAAGTCCTGTTGAGGAGGACTAATTTCAAAGTCTAGCCGAGAAGGACTTATGTCAACATCTAGAGGACTGGTTTCAATGTTTGGCTGAGAATGAGGTGGCCTACGGCCAGTTGGAGATTGTTCCAGTGTTCCTCCTCCCAAGTCAATAAAATGGGGCCATTTTGTTTGTGCTTTTCTCCACTGTCCTCTAAGCCTGATGCTTCTCCTCAAATGTTGTGGGCTAGTGCCGTCTTCCTCAATACTGTGTTTTACTTTTTCTTTCTTCCTGGCTGCAGTTGATTGTCCTTGGAGGTGAGTTAGCCTTTCAGACAGTGTTTGGTGGTCCTCTTCTAAAGAAGGTTCTGGTGATTGGTAGACATCCTCTATGTTTCATTTCCCTTTTAATTTCTTTTGCTTTTTATCCTTGGTTCTTTCTAGCTTCTCTTCTTGATTAACTTCTTTGGTTTTGCTAATAGGAGGGTCTTGAATTCTTACACTGATTTCCCTTTTTCTACTCTTTGTTTCTGTACTTCTCTCGGGCATTTCAGGTGGATCTTGAAAGTAATTTCTCACTAAAAACCATTCTCAGGTATCGCTCTTTTTATTCAATTGGTGTTCAATTAAAATTTTCACCAGCCTGTGATGATACAAGTGGGGTTCTATGTCCTCTATATTCTTTTGGACAGTTGTGCATGTCTTTTTCAGGCTCAGTAACAAAAAGTAAGGTAGATTTATGGTTTGATTCTCTAAAACGTTCATCAATAGTCGAGTATGATACATATACATTGCTCCAAAATGGCCTTCACATGTAATGAACTTTTGAATAATCAACAGTAAATTGGCCCACTTCTCTTCTAAAGCATGAACAGGAATTCCTCATTTAAATATAGTTACATCCATACCTGGATTGTGTAGGATAACCCTCCAAGCCTTCTCGTCAAAGCTCTTGTCTTGAACCAGTGTTCTCCCTCTTGAGGGAGTTCTGTAGCAGCTCCTATGGATGCCTCGATAACTATAAACTTGAGGTCCCCAATTTCCACCTCCAAGTCGTTAAAATACCTCGCAATAACATTTGTAATCCCCTTATTATAGCCTCTAAACTTTTGAATAAACCAAAGCCATCATGCCTTTTTCAATATGTTCTTCACTTGCGGGTATCCCTCCATAAACTTGGGCCCTTCTAGTTCTACCCTCAACAACAAACCCATTCTTTCCTTTGATTCTTTAAAATTCATCTGCATGTGAAGGGTTTAGTGGAGGTGAAACGGCTAGATTAGCGGGAGTGAACAAGGTTTATGGAGAAAACCAGTGACTATAAGCAGAAAACATAGGACAGGCAGCAAAACAAAGGATAGGCAGCCAAGGTGAATTCACGGAATAGAGCGGAAACTTATGTGAACGAGGTGGTAATGTAACTGTGGCTTCAATAAAATAGTAGGGGAGTGACGACATAATTTTTAAAATGAACGGATGTGGAGTAGACATAAACACATTCATGAAATGGCTGCAGAATTTATGCGGTGGAGGAGAGCCATAATCTAATCGGTCACGTCCCATAATTATAGGTGGAGTGTGAAAATGCATCCAAACATGAGTTAAATCCGAGGATTAATCATGAGGCCGTTGGAAAAATAAATGCATGGTTTTTGGAGGAATGTCGTGGAATGGAATGGGTTATGGAGTTTATCATGCCAATCATTGCATATAGTGGAGCTTGTGATTTAATAACTATGCAAATATGTGTTTTGAATTCCATTTGAAATAAATTTTTACTCATACCTTGGAACTTTTGCCACTTGTTGTCTATAACCTTTGATCAGCTGCCCCTTGTTGATGCCTTTAGGTGCCCCATGTCTTCATAATATGTCCTCGGTCATACCTGCATTGGATTTTTATTATTTTTGCCTACCATCTAACTGTCAATGTTGAATGACAGGGTGCTAGCTGCGAAAACACAACTAGATGCAGAATCAGTTTGTAGCTGTGGAAACTGACTAATCGATCATATGACTAAATGAGATGGATGAATGATGACTGAATGGATGAAAATGGTCATAAAAAATTTTATTGGTGGAATGAAATGAGATGAATGAAGTGGAGTGGAATGAAAATGAAGTGGAATGGAATGAAAATGAAGTGGAGTGGAATGAAAATGAGAAAGAGAGGGATTTTATTTTTTTTTGGAAAATATAGGGCATCAGGGGTTCCTGATTTTTGCCCTGTATTTTCTGTATAAGACTGCCAATCAGTGATTGGTTTTCAGGCTTATACACATTTTTTTTTTTTAGAACAGAAAAGAACAAAGGCTAGGCTGATGGAGAAGAAGGATTCTTCTTCACCATCCTTATTGCAGAATTATCTTGAAATTTTTTGACAAATTCCTCTTTTGAGAGTGGCTTATGATAGATCTTTAATCGGTGACCATTAACAATAAGAGGAGTTTGAAATTCATCAATGGTTTTGATTCTTACCTCTCCATTGCTAAAGACTTTGTCAATCTCATATGGCCCAAGCCAATGAGTCTAAAATTTCTCTTTGAAGTCTTTAAACATGGAATCAAATAGCAATGCCTAGTCCCCTTCTTGAAACTTTTTCTCTTCGATGTATTTGTCATGCCACTTAGCTCTTTGATATTGAACTAGATCAATTCTTAGGATTGCTTCTTTTCTTATCTCATCTAGCTCATTCAACTGCTCCATTCTATGCTTTTGGGCTTTTGATAGATCCATCCCCAACTGAACTGCCATCTTGAAGGTTTTGACTTGGAACTCAACGCGGAGCGGGACTTCTTTCCCATAAACAAGTTCATAGGGAGAATGTCCTATTGTATTTCTCCATGTAGGTATGTAGGAGCATAAGGCTTTAGGAAGCCTTTCTGCCCAATCTCTTCTGTGTAGATCAACAGTTTTTGTGATGATACTTTTGAGAACTTTGTTTGTAAACTCCACTTGACCATTTGCTTGCAGATGGTAAGGAGTAGATATTCTGTGCTTGATTTTATATTCTTCCATCAGTTTATCCACCAAATTGGATGTAAATTGACTTCCCTAATCTGTCACAATTTCTCTTGGAATACCAAACCGAGTAAAAATATCCTCATAAAGAAAAGTAATAACTGAATTTTCAGTAGCAGAAAATAATGCTTTGGCTTCTACCCATTTAGTGGCATAATCAGTACATACCAATATATACTTCTTTTGCTTAGATAGTGGATTGATAGGCCCAATGAAATCTAAAGCCCATTTTTCAAAGGGTTCGAAGAGTACCTGTGGTTGCAATGGAATTTCATTTGAAAGGGTAGGTTTCCCTACTCTTTGGTAGCTGTCGCACTTTTTGACATATTGTTTTGCATCTTTAAAGAGGGAAGGCCAATAATATCCTCAAGAAAGGATTTAATAGGTTGTCCGTTTGTCAGAAAAGTGTCCGCTGCATGGTTCATCATGACATGCCTTGAGAATATCAGGCATTTCATCTTCCCTAACACATCTTCTGATCATAAGATCTAGCCCTGTTTTAAACAATTCATTAGAAATCCATGAATATTTTGAACTCTCCTAAATAATCTTTCTTCTTTCACTAGGAAATAGATGTGGAGGTAGTTTCCTTGTAACCAAATAGTTAGCAATATCTGCATACCAAGGAGTCTTAGTAGTTATTGCAAACAAATATTCATCAGGAAACTTATCCTCTATAGGAGAATCTTCTTTAGTATTCTGAATCCTAGACAAGAAATCAGCTACTGTATTTTGTTTCCCTGGTCTATCCAACACAGTAATATTAAATTCCTGTAAAAGTAGGAGCCATCTTGTAACTCTGCCATTAGTAACAGGTTTTTTCATTAGATATCTAATCGTAGAATGATCAGTATGAATAAAAGTTTCATAGCCTGTTATATAATGTCTGAACTTATTGATTGCATGAACAACAGCTAGGAATTCTTTTTTAGTCATAGTATAGTTCAACTCAGTGGGAGTCAAATTTTTACTGGTATAGTAAATGGCATAAGGGACTAAATCTTTTTGACCCAACACAATTCCTAGAGTTGTATCTAAAGCGTCTATAGAAATATAGAAAGGGAGCTTCCAATTTGGTCCTCTTAAGATAGGCGCTTCGGATATTCTTGTTTTCAAAGTTTTAAATGCTGATTGAAAATCAAGATCCCATTTGAATTCATAGTCTTTTGTAAGAAATTTGAAGAGTGGAGATGCTATTTTAGTGAAGTTTTCTATAAATCTTCTATAGTATCCAGTAAATCCTAGAAAACTTCTAACATCTCTTTGACAATTTGGGATAGGCAACTTGGAGATGACTTCAACTTTTGATCTATCAACTTTAATCCCATCCCCTGAAATATGATGTCCTAAAACAATACCTTCTGTAAACATCATAAAGCATTTTTCATGGCTTAATGAAAGGTTTTTTTCTTTACATCTTACAAGTAATTTTTCCAAATTTTCTAATGCTTCCTCAAATGAGTCACCATAAACTGTAAAATCATCCATATAAACCTCTACACAATCATGGATTAGATCAGAAAAAAATTCCCAGTACTACTCTTTGGAATGTTGCAGGTGCATTACATAATCCAAAAGGAAGCACTCGATAGGCAAAAGTTCTGCATGGATAGGTAAATGTGGTCTTATCTTGATCCTGAGGTGCTACCTGAATTTGATTATAACCACTAAAACCATCCAGAAGTGAAAAGTACTTTTTCCCTGCTAATGTATCTAATACTTGATCAATAAAAGGAAAAGGAAAGTGATCCTTCAAAGTTGTTTTATTCAATTTCCTATAATCAATGCATACCCTCCATTTACCATTCTTTTTAGGCACTATAGCCAAAGGAGAAACCCATCGGCTATCTGAAATAGGATAAATGAAGTTTACATTGAGTAGTTTTTGGAGCTCTTCTTTCACTATCTCCCTAAGATTTGGATTCATCCTTCTCTGAGGTTGTCTGATTGGTCTATTGTTTTCCTCAATATAGATATGATGGATGCAAGTCTTAAGATCAATACCTTTCATA